>PVHP010001741.1:0-100982 GCA_004024765.1 Zapus hudsonius | reverse complement strand
GAGAACTCAAAAAAATTAATAACAAAATCCCAAATTGCCCCCTCACAAAATGGGGCACTGATTTCAACAGAGAATTCACAGAGGAGGAAACACAAATGGCCTTTTCTCACCTGAGAAAGTGCTCAGCATCCTTAAGCATCAGGGAAATGCAAATCAAAACCACAATGAGATACCACCTTATCCTGGTCAGAATGGCGATTATAAAGAAAACCAACAACAATCGTTGCTGGTGAGGATGCGGGGGAAAAAGGAACCCTCATTCACTACTGGTGGGATTGCAAACTTGTTCAACCGCTATGGAAAGCAGTGTGGAGACTCCTGAACACAATAGACATAGAACTACAATTGGACCCAGCTATCCCTCTACTTGGCATCTATCCACAAGATGTCACATCTCAACACAGAAACATTTGTACAACTATATTTATAGCAGCTCAATTCATAATAGCCAAGAATTGGAATCAACCCAAATGCCCATCCATGGAGGAATGGACAGCGAAACTGTGGTATATTTACACGATGGAATTTTACTCAGCTGAAAGGAAGAATGACATATCGAAATTTAGGAAAAAATGGTCTGACTTCGAGCAGATCTTACTAAGCGAACACTCAAACGAACAGAGAATCAAACGTCGCATATTCTCCGTCATATGTGGTCCTTAACCAGGATAATCGTAAACTCTACGCAGACTAGTAGAAAGAAGTGAGAGGTTATGAATGAGGGGTAAGGGATGAGGAGAGGGGAATGGCTTAAGCATGAGGATAAACCATATTAGGTTCAGAAACATAAAATCCTCACGAGCATACTGTGACCTATTGAGAAAGTAGTGCGCGTCGACTGGTAAGAGGGGCCATGAGTGGTAGGGGAGAGAGTCTAAGCCTGTGAATAATTAGATCAGCCTGACAATCACTGGTTCCAACCACCGGTTCCTTCCCTCACTGAGCTCTTGACCAAAGTGACCCATGAGGTTCCAAAAACAAGACAGAATTCTGTCAAAGCCCTTGAATGCCCTCCCCAGGCCTGAGGCAAAACCCTGTTGCTGAAGAAACCACAGAATGCCATCGATCAGCATCAAGAGACCTTTCAAGGTCCGGAACAGTATCCAGTACCCAGAAGGCAGTTAGTGTAGTGCTGGAAGGCACTGCACAGGCTCCCAGGAGAAACTGATCAATGGCAGCTGGAGTAAACAGAGACCACTGACATGAAACACAATCTGCGGCCACGAGTAGGCTGACCACACCTCCTACTGGAGAGATCAGCGAACCAAGAAAGGAGCACTCGTGCAATGGAGGAGCCTGGGCCAGGGGGAGACAATCAACAGCTTTCAAATTAGGCCAAATTTTCCACTTAGTGAGGGGAATCCCTTGTCTGGAACTTGGGATTCAGGGCAATAGGCACCAGATCCCGTACTCTTGGGCTCCCAAGACAAGATGCACTATGGGAGTGATTGACGGGGAGGCTACTAAAAATAGAATCTAGGTAATCCAGAATTGAGTATATTTGTTAACCTACACTGATCTCACTCTCCAATGGAGATTGTGTTTGTATTTTTCAGGATGCAGCGAGAGAGCTGGGGCCCATCTAACCCTACCAACCGACCATAGGCCGATAGCTGAGATCCTGGCAAGAGAGGACCCACCACAGTCATATCGTGGAGGATCCAAATGGAACCCCGCAGAGAATGACGGGATGAACAAGGGACCCACAGCCACAGCCATTAAATCAACACAGGATAAGCCAGTGAGACAGAAACCAACGATTTCGACACAAAGACCCCTAAGTTAACAACATTAGAGCAGCCTTAATACTCATCCACCACGACTCAGGGAACTATGCGGAAGAGGGGGCGGAAAGATTGTAAGAGCCGTGGTGGGGGAGATTATCCAGAGGCATGGCCAGGAGAACCTGGCTGAATACTAGGCTATCCATGGTCCCCTGTCACAAGGACTGATCCAGACGACCCATGGAGGAGGTTATCCAGCAGATTGGGGATGGGGGGGGCATCGGGGAATTGGGGTTAACAACTCATTGTTTGCCCACTAAATAATGTAACTCACTATGGACAATAAAAAAAAAAGAAAGAAAGCTCTTCTGGATTTTTACTGTCAGGATAAAAATAGACCCCTCCCACTTCACATAACAACAAGCGACCACAAAAGACTGAGCTGTATCCTGTCTACCCTGGGGCAACACATTCAAGTGAAATTCAAAGACCAATATCACCACGCATGCACACGCGTGCACACACACACTTTGGCTGAGCTGAAATACCTTGGATTATGGGGATGTTTGGACATCGTTGGGATTGATTAAAAAACTTTTTAAAGTTGGGCTCAATGCTTTGCATTTTTACATCATGTATGGTTATCATTTTATGGTGGCCAGGGGTGAATTGTAAGCGGTTTGATTTGGATGTTCTCCATAAACTTAATGTGTTCTGAATGCTTGATCCCCAGCTGATGGAAATTTTGGAATTGGAACCGTGTTGGAGGTGTATTGTTGGGGGTGGCCTTATGGGGGTTATAGCCAGCTTCTCCTTGCCAGTTGTTACACCTTCCTGCTGCTGTTAGCAGTGCTGTGGTGGAGGTGATGTCCGCCTTCTGCTTATGTCATCATTTCCCCTGCTATCATGGAATTTCCCCTCCAGTCTATAAGCCAAAATAAACCCATTCTTCCCATCAGTTGCTTTTAGTTGGGTTCTTTTCTGCGCAGCAATGAAAAGGCTGACTACATCAGCAAGGAAGCAGCAAATAATGGATCTGGGCTCTACTTCTTTTGGTTTCCATGTCATGATCAATTCCTTGTCCCTGCATTAAGCCATGACAATGAGGATGGCCGCAGGGGAGCAGATAGTCAAATAGTCTAACCTCTTAAACAAACCATGGAAGTGCTAATGGCTAGATCTGGAGAAGTTATCTGTAGCATTTCTGTGTCCCTTAATAAGAAGCCATGAGTTACAAATGCACATGTGCGCGCGCGCGCACACACACACACACACACACACACACACACACACACACGATTTTTGTTTGTTTGATCAAACATAGGACCTCCTACATGCTATGCAAGTACTCTACCTGCCTGTGAAATACATTTTATCCAAGCTCTCTGTACCAGCTAAAGCTGTCCTGCTAACTAGCTAGCTGGCTATCATTTCAATACCACTGGCAAGCTTGGAATTGATCTTGTTTTTCAACACCAGGGCAGAGAAATAGATTTTTTGTTTTATTTACTTTTTAGCGAGACTTTATTAGATTAAGAGAAGGAAAGAGGAAAGATTATGGAGAGCTCCTGCCCATGATGTGGAGGAGGGGTGAAGCCCTGAGAAATAGATTTTAAACAGATAGAGATCAGAACCCCAGGAAAGCCTTTCTCTTAAGACACCAAGCATTTAATTTTTCTAGTTTTTGTTTTTTGTTTGTTTTGGTTTAGTTTTTGAGACAGACTCTCATTACATAGCCTAGGATGACCTCAGACTTATGATCCTCCTGTCTCAGCTCCCTCCCCAACAAGTGCTTGGATTATAGCTGTATAACATCATATCTGGCTATTTCTGTTTGTGTTTACTGAGTTTTTGCTCTTTTTTAAAATTAGGGCTGGAGAGATGGCTCAGCAGCTAAGGGCACTTGGCTTACAAAGCCCAATGGCCCAGGTTTGATTCCTCTGTATCCATGTAAAGCCAGATGCTCAGAGTAGTGCATGCATCTGAAGTTTGGTTGCAGAGGTGGGAGGCCCTGACACTCCCATTCTTCCTCCCCCACTTGTAAAAAACATAATAAATACAAAATTTTTAAATTTTATTGAGGTATAATTTACATATCATAAAATTTACCCATTCAAAGTGAATTTCTATAATTCAACGATTATTCCTAAATTTAGTTTCTCCTTCCCCAAAGACTCCTTTGTCTTCCTGCCAAACTCCAGGTGTTCATGCATGTGCCTTCTTCCTCTCTGTCTGCCTGTTCTGTAGTAGCTGCTTTCACTGAGCTGATATTTGTGCAGTTCATGTGTGTGATGGCCTGCATCAATACTTTATTGTTCTTAATTAACAAGTAATGTTTCCCTCCATGGAGAGACTATATGTTGGTGATCCAGGTACCAGCTGATGAATATTGGGGTTTCCACTTTGGGGCTATTATGAATAATACTGTGAACCTTTGCATACATGCTTTCTGTGGGCACATTTTCAGTTCTTCTGGACGTGGATGGTATCTGGGCAAGAAATGGCTTGGTCATATAGTAACTGTGTTGAATCACTTGAGCACCATTTCACACTTGTGCCAGCAGCGTGTGAGAATTCTAATTTCTCTACATCTTTGCCAAAGCTTAATCTGACACTCTCTCTCTCTCTCTCTCTCTCTCTCTCTCTCTCTCTCTCTCTCTCTCTCTCTCTGTGTGTGTGTGTGTGTGTGTGTGTGTGTGTGTGTATGCAGCCATGATACCTCACATGTGTAGGTCAGAGGACAACCTCAGTTATTGGTCCTCACAGTCTACCTTGTTTGAGACAGTTGTAGTTACCTTCTCATTGCTGGGACAAAACATCAGACCAAAAGCAGCTAATTGGAAGAAGGATTTATTTAGGCTTAGTCTTAAGGGGAAGCTTCATGATGGCAGGGGAACAACATGCATGAGCAGAGGCTGGACATTACCTCTGCCACAACAGGTGGGAAACATCAACAGGAGAGTGAGCTAAGTTCTGGCAAGAGGGAGATTGCTATAGCATACGTAAGGCCTCCCCGAACAACACACCTCCTTCAGCAAGTCTCCATCTCCCAAAATGCAATTAGCCAAGGACCAAGCATTCAGAACACATGAGTTTTTGGGGGTCATCTGATTTAAATAACCACACAGGGTCTCTTGTTCACCACTGCATTTACCAGGCTAACTGGACTGGTTGCCTCTAGGAGATTCTCCCTTCTATGTCTCCCTTCTTGTCCTAGGCATATTAGGATTACAGACACCCATTACAGCATCTGGCTTTACATGGGTATTCACACTTTCATGGCAATTATTTAATCCACTGAGCCATCTCTCCAGCCCGCCTTTGCTAATTTTTTTTTGGTTTTTCGAGGTTTGATAATTTTTAAACTGGACTATTTGTCTTCTTTTAATAGAGTTGGAGAGTTTTTTTTCTAGTCTCATGTCTCTTCGTGATGAGGTTATAATCTGAGAAATGCTTCATTGGATGATTTCATCATTGTATGATCATAATAGAGTACAGTGAACAGTCCCTTGATAATATAAACTGATGGAACTACCTTCATGTGCAGGTGTATTGTTCACCAGAATATTATTATGTCATGTGCAACAATATTCTGGACCCATCACAAATGTGATTTATCAGATAAATACTTTGAAATATTTTCTCCCATTGTATAGCTTTGCACTTTCTTGGTGGTCTTGGAAATACAAAGGTTTCTCGTGTGATTTTTTTTTTATTCGTTTTGAGATAGGATCTCCCGATGTTTCTGAACCTAGCCTGGAATTCACAATCCTTCTGCCTCAGCCTCCAGCACCTTGCTGTGTTTCCATGTTGATGCAGTCCAATTTAGCAGCATTTTCCTTTCTTGCTTTTATGTTTAGTATTGTATCTAAGAACTCTTTGCCAAACTTACAATCACAAAGATGTTAGCTGTTATGTGGACTGTCATCAATTGGACTCCAGTGCACTTGGGGAGGCATAGGGCTGCCACCTTCAGCTGAAGATGAACCTCCCACCTTCCATCACCTCAGTTCATGACACCAACAGACTATTTGGATGGCACACCCCAAATTCCAGGTTCCAGAAGAAAGAATCAGTCAGTAGTAGCCCAGAAGTCTACTCTGGGTCAGGTGACAACTTCAGATCCAATCAGGTACCTATGATCTAACTATGGCTTCCAGGGACTACACCTAGGTAGGATGATGGTTCTCAGAGAAGAAGGCTTGTTGTGGTCTCAGCAAGACCCCTAGAAGTCTAACTTGAGGGTTATTATTGCACGTCCAGCATTCTGGATGCTATGTGAACCATTTTTAGACTTCCATGGGAGCTCTCCCTTTGTAGTGTTCAGGAAAACATATGAAAATATTGAATAGTTGACACCAGTGAAAGCCTGAAAGATTTCATGTAGAAATCCAGATTTTATGCTTTGATTTAAAAATAGGGAGATTGGCTTTCAGCAGGTGTGTGTGAGTAACAGCTGTCCTCTGCAGACACAGGATGGCCCAGGCTGCCTCAGTCCCCACGACTCCCTATTGCTGGTTTCCTCAGTGTTTCCTCCTGCTACAGATATTTGCATGTGGGCATGCACCCCCAGAAGGTCCCTGAGGGCTGACACCTGCCCTCAGGGCCACTAACTTCCTGCATGGGTCCCCAGCAGAGCTTAGATGGCATGTTGCTGTTTGCATTCTGCTGCCAAGCCTGGGTGTTTCATGGAAATTACACCCTGTGCAGACTTGATGAGAATGTGAAGTCCTCGGTGCACACCCACGCATGGTGCCTCTTTCTTGGAATTAGAGCAAAGAAATTAATATTTTGTCTTGCTTAACTAGAATAGTCATCCACACAGATGAAGAGGGTAGAATAGGCTGGAGTGGGAGAGACTTGGAATGTACCAGAAAGGAATTCCAAACTCTCACTTCTTGCTAAAGAAAATAAACATGTAAAAAAATTTTTTTTCATTTTTATTTTTCATGAAGTCTACTTTATTGTGTTCTAAAAATAAATGTGGTTGGCTAGCTCTGATTTTTCCTATTATCAAAGTAAGACAATCTCATTGTGACATCTTGGGAAACACTGAAAGTAATGAAGGTTACCTACAACCCAGAGAAAACTGTTAGCATAGCAGAGGTTCACCCTCAGCCTAAGCCTAAGCCTGGAATTGGCACTATACTATACAAACAATATCTTGTAAATTCGATCATAAGAATTTTCCCATCATTACTGATATTCCATAGATGTGAATAACTATGTGACATTCTATTGTGTAGCCATCCTACTGAATTCACTCTCTGCTACTATAACACAATGCCCAAGGCAGGGTAACTATAAAGGAAAGAGGTTGATCCAGCTCCCAGTTTTGGAGGCTGAAAGTCCACAGTTGAGCAGTCCCATTGGATTGGCCTCTGATGAGAGCCTGATGGTGGAAGCGACTTGGTCCCACATGCAAATGTAAAGGCTACACTGAGTGTGAGACAGATCGGATGCCAGAGAGTCAGGACTCAAGTTCTGACGCTCATAACAACTTGCTCTTTCATGATTTCAGGGTCCCACATGAGCTACCTAAATTTCCTCTAAGGGCAGTTCCTCAATGACCTAAGGACCTCCTTCTAGGCCCTATATTTAAAAGTTCCCACCACCTCTCACATTGCCACATTGGTGACCAGGCCTCTGATATAGGAACTCAGGGGTACACTCAGACCATACCACCCACATCATATTTACCTGCCACAAGGTATATTCCTTCCAGTGATAAATAATGTAGCAGTGAGCAGCTTTGAACCTACATATTTTTTATTTGATTTGATTTGGTTTGATTTTTGGAGGCAGGGTCTCATGTAGCCCAGGCGGGCCTTAAATTCACTCTAGCCAAATTCACCTTGAACTGCTGGAATTATAGGCATGCATGACCATGCCCAGTTTATGCCGATACCCCAATTCATGTTTATGATTACTATAAAAGACATCTCTAACTTTGAAATTTCCAGGGAAGAGTTGGCCCAACATTCATTAAGATAGTTTGACTTGGCCTAAACATCCTTGGGGACTGCAGATGTGGCTCAGTGGTAGCATGCGTGAGGCTCTGGATCTCCTTCCCAGCACCCTCAAAAAACACCTTGTGAGAAATATGTTTATACCTTCTCCACAGGGATACCTCTTCCCAGGTCTTGTTCTGTGATCTGTCCATCTAGATCTTGTTTTGGCCAGGGCTCATTCAGTAAACCTCTATGGTGCCTCTGGTCCACACCATCCTGGTGCCAAAGAAAAGGAGCTGAGTGAAAAAACAGAGTCACTGATGTCAGGAATAAGCACTACGTGTTGCTTGTATTAACTTTCTGTTAACAAAATACTCTAAGGTAACCAACTTATAAATAGCAAAGGTTTGCTTTCATTCATGGTCTCAGAGGTTTCGTGGTTGGTAGGCTCTTTTGGGGACACAGAGCATCTTGGCAGAAGCATGGGGCAGAGCAAAACTGCTTACCTCATGGTTGCTAGAACCAAAAAAAAAGAGCAGGGCCTGGGGTATTAATAGCCCTCTGAGGACATTCCCCAGCTGACTTTCTCCCACTAGGCCCCACCTCTTAAATGGTCCACCACCCTCAATAGCACCACAAACTAGAGACCAAGCCTTTAGCATATGGCCTTTGGTGAGCACTTAGGATCCAAACCCAGCTTTGCCACAGTCTCTCTCTCTTTTGTGGCTTTTTGAGTTAGGGTCTTGCTCTAGCCCAGGCTTACCTGGAATTCATTGTGTGATCTCAGATTGGCCTCAAACTCACAGTGATCCTCTTATCTCTGCCTTCCTGAGTGCTGGAACTAAAGTCATGCACCACCATGCCTGGCTCTCTGTTTTATTTATTTTTTTTTTTGCTTGTTTGTTTTCAATTATTTATTTTCCAGGGGAGAGAAAGGAAAAAAGAAAGAGAGAGAGAGAATGGGCATGGGCCAGGCCCTTTAGTCTTTGCAAGTGAACTCCAGATGCATATGCCACTTTGTGCATCCAGCTTTTCGTGGGTACTGGGGAATCAAACCTTGGTGGTTGGGCTTTGCAGGCAAGTGCCTTAACCAATGAGCAATCTCTCTAGCCCCACAGCATCTCAGAAATAGTCACAAAGTCCTGGTCCTACAGTTTTCCTCTATTTAGTTAGGGATGAATCACCTGAAGATAGAGTTATAATATCCCAATACAGTTAATATAGAAAGGGTTGGAAGAAGTATTCAAACAGAGGGGCACATAGACAGGACAAAGACATGGAGGTGTTTGCTATGCCTCAGCCAGTGTGTCTCCAGGCTCATCCTCATGCTTCAGTCACACCAGTGACCCTTTCTGTTCCTCACTTTTATCTCTGCCCTTTCATTCTGTAATGTGGCCTTGAAAAATCTCTTCTTTCTGGTGAGTTTTTACTCATCCTTCAAAACCCAGTTCACACATCACTTTTATATCCTTCTGGGCACCTACCTGTGCTCTATTCTAGGAGAGCCAGTTCTCTATTCTGTCCTACCACCTGCTGAGATCTCACCCCCACCCAGTCTTATATTTGTCCCAGTTGCATTCTAGAATTTCTAATTTCATTTTTGGATACTATTGATTGCTTCTTTCTCTTGTGCTAATTTACAAACTCCTTGAAGTCAGGGACAGCATAGCCCTTGGGATTCTATTTGGCTGTGTGTGATGGAAAACTCAATCCAATAGTGGCTTCAACTGAGGCAGGTGTGAGGTCCAGTGGTGGCTGATCTGGTAGCTCCATGGTCAGTAGGGAACTTGGTTCATTCCATATTTCTATCTTAACTTCCTTTTTGTGGCTCTTCTTCATAGACTTTAAATGTCTTCTTAAACTCTATTTACCATATCTGCATCTCCGCCAGTTGGAAGGATAAAGGAAAAAAGAAAAGTATGCAACTTCTCTATAGAGCATTTAATAACTAATGTATGCGAAGCACTTGGGGCCTGACTCCTTAGTGTCTCTGCTGCCCCAGTCTGCATTCCAGAATGTGGAAGGAATATTGGCCTCAGTTTATTTGATAGTACCTGGACCTGATTGGATTAGGCTTTTTTGCAATCATTGTAGTAAAAGAACCCTCTCTGGCTGATGGTTTTGGCCTAAAGCCATCTCTTTAATTCAAAAGGGTAGTCTGTTAGAGAACAGGAGTCCATTACTGCCTTTTACTGAATTCTCACAATCCTCCTTGCCTCAGTTGGGAGGAGAAAGAGTACCTACCCTGCTTTATAGAAGATGCAGGAGCTTTAGGCTGGATGTGTACTATCACTCCCCAGCCCATCAAGTGAAAGATCCTGAGTAGAACCCAGGCCCCTGTGCAGAGCTCTTGCTAAGGACATAGTGCTGTAGGGAACCGATAGGCATTGTCCTCGTGGGCTTCTTCCTGCTACCATTATGTCTGCCTGAAGCATACCCTCGCGCCAGCATCAGGTTTGGCTTTAGTCTCAGAGAGTGCCCCACATCCTGATGGGGTTTCCTACAGGGTGTAAGGCCAGATGGTATCCTTGTTCCCACATGTCTCCCACCCTCTAACAGCTCCTGACCTTTTTTGGAAACCATTCATGGATCAGCTCTTCAAACTGTGTCTCTAAGGGAGGGAGACACACCCTGCATTCCTCTTCTCCTGGCTGGAGCTTCATCAGCTGCCCTGGCCATTCTCAGAAGGGTCCCCAGTTAGCTGGAGAGCTCTGCATACACCACATTCTTCATCACTTAGACAGTTTTCATTCAGAGAACTGGGAGTGAGTCTTCATGGTGGAGTACCTGCCTGGTGTGCATGAAGCCCTGGCTTTCATCCCCAGGAAAGAAAAACATTGTGTGTTTCATTTTCACTGGGCCCCACCACGAAGTAGCTGTGGGGTGTGAAGTAGAGGATGATTTTCTACTGGTCACACAAGGAAAATCCATGGCTCCTCTATTGCCTTCCCATGAGTGCATGGGACCTTGACACCTAAACCTTTCCTGGAAGTCCCCAGCATCCCTCAGTCAGTCTGGTCTCTAAGGCTTTCCCTCCTTTTTTGAAAGTGTCCCGGCCTTTCTCAAGCTTCTGTTTTCTGCCCTCCCTGTGTGGCCAGCTTTTTAGGCTCAGGGCCAGCTCACAGCATTCCCCAAGGCTTTCTCTCTTCCCTGGAACCAGCAGCATTCCTTCTGCAGAGCTGTATGCAAGGGCTTGCTGCAGCTGCCTTCAACAGCCTCCACCTGAAGCCTGCAGCTTCACAGGACAAAGTGGCTTTCTCTGAGGACAGATCAGTGAGAGGAGAGGAAGCCTCTCACCAATGAGTATTTGCTGAATGAAGACGCTCTGAGATGAGGTGCCTCATATAATACTCTACCTGTCATTCATTTATCCTTTTTCCATTTCCTTTTCTTCTTTTATTTTTTTTTGGGGGGGGGATTGTGCTAGGAATAAAACTCAGGGTCTTATACATTGCAGGTAAGTGTTTTATTAACTGAGCCACACCTTACCCCCTATTCATTAAGTCATTCAATATTTATTTATTGGTTTTCTGGAATTTTTTGTGGTTTGGTTTGGTGCTAGGGACAGAACCTAGTGCTTCATACATGCTAAACATGAGCTCTACACAGTTGCTTTTATCTTTGCACAAGATAACATATCTCAGATATGGGATAAAGAATTGAGAAGAAATAAAATTAGGCCTGGGGTAAAAAAGCTTGCTGCAGAAGCATGAGGGTCTGAGAGGGCCTGGTTCACCCCTAGTTTGATATCCCAGTGCCCATGTAAACATCTGGGTATGGTCATGCATGCCTCTAACCCCAGTCTAGTGGGGAGCAGAGATTGGTGAATTGCTGGGGCTTCCTGTAGCCAGTCTGACCAAAAACAGTAGTTCCAGGTTCAGTGAGAGACTCCATCTCAAGGAAACACATGAATGAGAGATAAAGAAGGATACCTAACATTCTCCTCTGGCTTCTGCATGCATGCACATTGGGCACAAGCATCTGCACACACGTGCATACACCACACACATACACACAACAAACTGGGCATGTGGTGATGCATGCTTATAATCTTGGCACTTCATAAGTAGATGCAGGAGGATCAGAAATTCAAGGTTATCTTCAGCTACATAGTGAGTTCAAAGTGAGCCTGAGCTACATAAAACCCTGTCTCAAAAAAAACTGAAAGAAAAGAAAAGATTGCACATACAGTAGTGAGGATTATAAACTTATGTTGGTTTTCTCTAACATTATAAAACTTATTGATTTAACAAAAGTTAGAGGTATTATAGGTTGAATACTATATATTCACTACATAGATTATGAATTAACATTTTGAAGTTGCTGTGGTAGCTCATGCTTGTAATTATAGCACTGAAGAGGCCAGAGACAGGAGGAATGCTGCAAATTTGAGGTTGGCTTGGTCTACATGGCTAGTTCCAGGCCATCCAGGAATACCTAGTGAGACTCTGTCTCAAAAACAGACAAAAAGGGCTGAAGAGATGGCTTAGCAGTTAAGGCATTTGCCTACAATGCAGAAGGACCAGAGTTCGATTCCCCAGTGCCTATATAAAGCCAGATGCACAAGAGGGCACATGTGTCTGGAGTTCATTTGCAGTGGCTGGAGGCCCTGGTGTGCTCTCTTTCTCTCTCTCTCTCTCTCTCTCTCTCTCTCTCTCTCTCTCTCTCTCTCTCTCTCTCTGTCTCTCTCTCTCTGTCTCTTCATAAATAAAATATTTTTTAAAAAAACAGACAAAAATATCCCATGCCAATATTTTGTTTATGATGCTGGGGATGGAAGCCAGGGCCTAGCAGTCACTATGTATTCTACCACTGAGCCACATCCCCAGCCTGAGAACTTTTCTTTTTGAAAACATGCTAGATTCACTTCATGGTTTATTTACCTCTGATACAGGCCCTATGATCTCCCCCATATGACTTAGGAATGCCATTTGTTGCAAGTAAAATCTCCCTTGGTGGCAAATTAAGCAAACAAAGCACTTTGTTACTTCCCATACTCATGATTTTGGGGCAAGAAGATTCCAGGGTGGCTTCAGCAGCCTAGTGACAACAGGTCTTTGAAATGAGTCTTGGCATTTCCCTGATAGCCTGACCACTTCCATAGCACCACAAATCCATTCCTCACTTCCAGGAGGAAAAAGCTAGTGGGAAAGGATGCTTTCCCTTGTTCTGTTCCTTTTTGTTGGAAGAAAGAATGCTCTTTGAGCTCCATCTCCTCTTTCTGGCCAGTTGTGTCTTGTGGCCACTCCTAGACAAGCTATTGACCAAGAGGAAGTAGATTCAGTTCAGACCAATCAGGAGGGACCTCACCTTCCTAGAACATGTACAAAATCAGACTTATATAGAGTACTTGCCTCACTTTGGCCAAACTCCCTCACTAGAATACTCCATGGGGACAGAGATTTCTATCTGTTTTAGTTACTGATGTAACACCAACATCCACAAAACCAAGGATGCAATAGTCACCAAATGAGTGGGTGAAGAATGAATGACTGCAAGAGAGAATATGGTTGTGGGCTGGTTGTCTACTGCCCCAGCAGCTTATACTGAACCTCTGACCTCAATCCTGTGTCTTTTCTCCCAGGGAGAGCATCATAGCTGGAGGTTGCCTTTGTTCCAATGAGCCTTCCCAACTCCTCCTATGTCTTTGAAGACAAGATGTGTGAGCGCAACAAGACCACCATGGCTATCTCCCAACTGCTGCCCCTGGGTGTGCTCTTAAGCAGCATATCCCTGGTCACAGTGGGCCTCAACTTGTTGGTGCTGTATGCTGTTCACAGTGAGCGGAAGCTGCACACCGTGGGGAACCTGTACATCGTCAGCCTCTCTGTGGCAGACCTGATCGTGGGTGCTGTTGTGATGCCCATGAACATCCTCTACCTCTTCATGTCCAAGTGGTCACTGGGCCGCCCCCTCTGCCTCTTTTGGCTGTCCATGGACTATGTGGCAAGCACAGCGTCCATTTTCAGTGTTTTCATCTTGTGCATTGATCGCTACCGCTCTGTTCAGCAGCCTCTCCAGTACCTGAGGTATCGTACCAAGACCCGAGCTTCTGCTACCATCTTTGGAGCCTGGTTTCTCTCTTTCCTATGGATTATTCCCATTCTAGGGTGGCACCACTTCATGTCTCAGGACTCAGGGCACCGAAAAGACAAGTGTGAGACGGACTTCTATGACGTCACCTGGTTCAAGATCATGACTGCCATCATCAACTTCTATCTGCCCACCTTGCTCATGCTCTGGTTCTATATCAGGATCTACAAGGCTGTGCGGCAACACTGTCAGCACCGCCAGCTCACCAACGGATCCTTCCCTCCCTTCTTGGAAATAAAACCGAGGTCAGAGAATGCCAAGGGGGGCACCAAGAAACAAGGGAAGGAGTCTCCCTGGGGGGGTCTGAAAAGTTCATCCAAAGATATCAGTGATGAGCCTGATCTGAAGTCACCATCCCAGGACCCCAAGGAGATGAACTCTCCAACTATCTTCAGCAAAGAGGAGGATGAGGAAGCAGCCACACTCCACTGCTTCCAGCTTGACATTGGGCAGACCCAGACTGTGTCTGAGGGAGGTGGCAAGGGCTATGAAGCCAGTGACCAGACTCTGAGCCAGCTCAAGTCAAATGAGCAGAATCTGAACACATGTCAGGTCAGCGAGACATCCGAAATTCAGGCTGACCGACAGTCCTTTTCACGAACTACAGACTCAGACATCAGCACAGAACCAGCACCTGGCAGAGGTAAACTGAGAAGCGGGTCTAACACCGGCCTGGATTACATCAAGATCACTTGGAAGAGGCTCCGCTCGCATTCCAGACAGTATGTGTCAGGGTTGCACTTGAACCGGGAGAGGAAGGCAGCCAAACAGTTGGGTTTTATCATGGCAGCCTTTATTCTCTGTTGGATTCCCTACTTTATCTTCTTCATGGTCATCGCCTTCTGCAAGAGCTGCTGCAATGAGCACGTTCAC
This sequence comes from Zapus hudsonius, assembly GCA_004024765.1. Classification (NCBI taxonomy): domain Eukaryota; kingdom Metazoa; phylum Chordata; class Mammalia; order Rodentia; family Dipodidae; genus Zapus; species Zapus hudsonius. Next base: position 86,341 of record PVHP010001741.1, on the reverse strand, counting down.
ATGTTCACCATCTGGCTGGGCTACATCAACTCCACGCTGAACCCCCTCATCTACCCGCTGTGCAATGAGAACTTCAAAAAGACCTTCAAGAAGATTTTGCACATTCACTCCTAAGGGACACATAAAGGGGATGCAACAAAGGGATGGTGGATGGTGTCCAAGTAAGAACCAGAGGAGGAAACTCAGGTGTGGCTAGCCCCCCTGGGCTTTCTGGAGTAGGAAGCAGTTTTAGGGGCTGCAGAGTATGGAAGTGCGCTTAAGGAGGGTCAAAAGAATGGCAGCAAGCAAGTGGAGGTAGACTGGCAGAAAGTTTGTACTCAGAGTAGACAGAATGTTTGCAAGAGAAGGAGAACTGGGAGGAACTTTCCTGCTCCTCAGGGAATGTGAGTTTCAGACACTCATTGTAACTCCAGCTTTCAGACTGGAATTAATTGGTAACTGAAGGGACCCTTGGCTAGAGTTCTACTGGAGAATTAGATGGAGTCTTGGTCTGGTCCTGCACAGACGGTGTAGATGTGTCATAGATGCTGTCCCCTACCAGTGGTCACATGGAGAGGCATGGTAGCTACTCCGTCATGACTGCCACTTCTTGGAACACCTCTTTCTTCTGATCCTCTTTTATAGTTTTCTCCAGAGCTTGTGTCAGAACCCTTGGAAACTCTGACTTATACTTCCTCCCTCAGCCACGTCTTAGTAGGAAATAATGCAGCTTTTGAGTCCATCGTTTTCAGTCTCCATTTCCTTCTGGCTATTAAAAACTGCTCTGAAGAGTAAAAAGAAGGAAATGTTTTGAGAGTTCTCATATTAAAAGCAGAATAAAACAAAAGAATGGGGGAACAAAACCCTACTTCTTGAAGGTTGGGCATGAATGATCTCATCACAGGAAGACACAATGACCAGTTCCAGTCTGCAGAAAGGTTGGCTGAGGTACATTAAGGGGGAATTGATGTCCTCTAGGTCATGTGACTACTGACATGAAAAAGAATGAAAACCCTATGCAGTTCCAGTTTATTGTAATCAGTTTTCCCCAAAAGACAGAAATGTATCCCATCAAATATACACACAGTGTTCCCACGAGAGGTGACAATTCCCATAGTAACAGAACAGCTGACTTGGAGCATATCTGTGGCCACAGAAGGTAACCCTTTGAAAGAACAGGGTGCAGATTTATCTGGCATCAGAAAGCCATCAGGTTCTATTTCACGTTAAGTGAAAGCATGGGAGTGTCCAGTTTTATTTATGTTACAATCTGCTCGTGATTTATATTTTAACACTTACTGTTAAACCTTCAAACGTGTCACAAATGAGAATGCCTATAAAAGCTGGTCTTTTGTGTCTTATGCTCCTATTTGCATGATCTATTCAAATAAGATATTTTGCATACCTAAAATATGACATTTGAAAGGACACCGTTATGTGACTTATTTCTCCCTTTCTGAGTCTCACTGCTTAAAAAAATGTTTTGAAATATACTCTGGAATGTTACAAAGCACGATAGAGGACTTCTGTTTGGTGTCTGGTCACAATTGTAAATGTCATTTAGGAAGGACTTCCATTTTTTAAAAGCTTTCCTTCTCTCTCTGCTTTCATCCTGGAACGTTCTTCATGCTCAAAACTGGGAGAGCTTAGGGGCTTTATTCTGCTTTCAGAGGCTGCAGTTTGTCTGTTTCTGGCATAGAAACAATTTTCCAGAAACCATGTGAGTCCTGGGAGAAAATTGCTCCCAATGGTGCCTTAGAAGGACCACTCCACACAGACAAGTGGTTAAGTGCCATTACGCACAGGGGCTAACAGGGTAGAGCCAGCCAGTGCAAAGAAATGGTGATAAGTGTTGACTTTGCATCAAAGGTCCTGGATTTGGGTCTAACAAAGAACATAAGGGATGGATATATATATATAAATGTATGGCCAGAACCTAAGGAACAAAGCATGCATGAAGTGCTTATGCCAAATCTAAGGAACGTGTGTGTGTGTGTGTGTGTGTGTGTGTGTGTGTGTGTGTATGTGTAATGAGGTGTGGGGTCTCCAGTGAGTGCTGAATCTAAGGAAGGTGTGTGTAATCAGGCACAGGGTCTTTAGTACTTGTGCCTTGACTGCTACACAGGGGTCTGTCCTGTGAACTTTACAAACACCATGAGCTCCAGCAAGGTCAGGCTGTGTGCCTTACTGCAGTCAGTCTCATTCTTGCAGCATGAGGGGTATTTCCTCCTTTTCACAAGCAGACAAATGGAAGCACAGAAAGATAAAGGAACACAGGCTCCAAGTTCTGGTTCTGGGATGTACTTTCTGCTTATCAACCTGTTGTTCCTCCTCCTGTCTGAAGACTGGATTAACACTGAAACATGAAAAGCATTGGACTATAGTGCAGACATGACTCAGCCTGAGCCCATTAGGACAAAGACTCAGTGATGGGTTATCCAGTGAGGAAGCCTGACCAGTTGTCCTGCATATAAAAACACCTTGGAGAGGACACCATTTCAGGAAAGAGCCCTAAAGATTCAGAAGCTCTTTCAGGATTCTTTTTACAGGCTGATTAACTTCAAGTCAGTTCTCTGAAAGATAAATTTAAACATTGACTTCTTCATAGGGAGGTACAAGGTTTATGGATTAGCTTCTTTTTTGCTACTATAACAAAATACATAAGGCAGGTTACTTTTTATTTTTTTAAAATATTCATTTTCATACAGAGAGAGAGAGAGAGAGAGAGAGAGAGAGAGAGAGAGAGAGAGCGCACCAGGGTCACCACCTTGTGGGTCTGGCTTATGTGGGACCTGGGGAATTGAACCCAGGGCCTTAGGCACTGGAGGCAAGTGCCTTAACCTCTGATCCATCTCTCCAGCCCAAGGCAGGTTACTTTTTAAAGAAAAGAGGTAGGTGGTAGCTTATGGTTCTGGAAATGCAAGGTTCAAACAGCATGATGCAGGCTCTGTTGAGGCCATTACTTGGCTGTATCACATCCTTGTGTGTGTGTGTGTGTGTGTGTGTGTGTGTGTGTTTGCATTGTGTATGTGTACTGAGCATGTGCGGTGGCCTGAGAATAGAACCTAGGGTCCTTCATGCTGAGTACATGCTCTACCACTGAGCTACTATATGCCAACACTGGCAACTGGCAACATGAGTTTTGAAGGAGACAAAACTCAAAATACAACCTGGGGGTGTTTTATGGAATCCAGTGAGGCTTTGATGAGTTTACCTCAGGAAAGGCCAGAGCTGAGTCAGAATCTCAGTAAGAATTCTAGGAATTTCTCTCTAAAAATGGTGCCATTGACCCCTTCAAACTAGTCCTACTACCACCCTCTAAAAGCATTTGAAATTTGTTTGAAAGTCCCCAAATCAAGGTAAACAATGTCTTGTGTCTGTCTACTGAGCCAGTTTTCTTTGGAGAGGGTGGAAGCTGGGGTGATGTACTTACAGTTGTGCCAAGAGACTTGTGAGCTCCAGAGAAGTTATCTGTGCAGAACTCCAGATATGTTTATATGGCAGCTAAAATCCCTGGAAAGAAACTTATAAAAAAAAAAACAAACTGCCAGCTGGGTGTGGTGGCTCATGCCTGTAATCTCGGTACTCAGATGGGGCAGGAGGATTGCTTTGAGTTAAGCTTGGGCTACAGAGTGAGACCTTATCTTAAAAATCCTCCCCTCTGCCTCCCAGAAAGAACTAACTTCAACTCAGACTCACATATGCTGAACACTTACAGGTTCAGGCCTATTTTTGAAAATTTCATGTTGTTTTCTGAGACAAGGTCTCACTTTGTAGTCCAGACTGGCCTTGAGCTAGAGATCCTCCTGCCTTTGCATTCAGTGGCATTGTAGGAATGAGCCACTGTGCCTGGAACCTACTGATTTTGTAAAATTAAATTTGCTACATTTACTACACATGTAACATGCAGTTTTGATGTTTTGATAAATGTGTACAACTATGTCATTGCATCTAGCTCAGTCAAACTATAGAACATTATCATGCCTCTTTGCAGACAACAGCCCCCTTTGTCTTCGGTACCCACTTACCAGACTATTATCACCACAGAGCTGTATGCAAGTGGAATTATAGAATGATACTCTTTTTCATCAACATTTTCCCTAAACACTTGGATGTTAGCAGGTTATGAAGAACCAGAAGGGGTTACATGGCCCAGAAAGTGTGAGGGCACTGCAGGGATGAAGAAGAAAAGAACAGAGTGTGCTCAGAAAGGTGGAATTAGTTTCGTTTGACCCAAGCATGCAGTCTGAGGGGGCTGTGGCAGTAGAGGAGCTTGATGTACCCAAAGGAATTGGCAACTGTATTAGGTTACTCATTGCTGTGACCAAATACCTGACAAGAAGCATTTAAGAAGGAAGAGTTTATTTCATCTTACAGGTCCATCTTGGCAGGGAAGGCATAGCAGCAGGAGCTGAAGGCAGCTAGTCACATTCAGTCAATGAAGTAGAGAACAATGAATGCTAGTACTCAGCTAGCTCTCTCCTTTTTATGCAGTCTAGGAACTCACATTTGAGTCTTCCCACTTCAAATAACCTAATCTAAAAATATCCCCCACTGATATACCTGGAGCTTTGTTTTCAGGGTGATGCCAGAATCTCATCAATTTGACAAGATTAATGGTCCCAGCAATGCTGAATGTTACTTGAGTCCTTTCATGACAGGAAATATTTGAACAAACATCCATTCCCATGTGACTAAAAAAATGCTTGCCCTGTTCTTTATGATAAGGGCAAGCTGAGTTCTTCTGAATTCCTGTTCTTCATAAAAGATTAAGTGGGCCATTTGACATGACTGATCAGTGGAAAGGCAGTAATATTTGTTAACCAAACTTTTAAAAATATCTTATTTATTTTATATATTGACAAGAGAGGGGGGTCACACCAGGGCCTTTAGCCACTGCAAATGAACTCCAGACATATGCACCACCTTGTTCATCTGGTTTTATGGGTAATGGGAAATCAAACCTGGGTCATTAGGCTTTGCAGGTAAGCACCTTAACCACTGAGCAATCTCTCCAGCCTGTTAACCAAACTTTGGTAAGCTTATCTCCCATTCTAGGATCCTCATGAGCCTTCCCCAGGACAGTCTCTGATCTAGCATCTGGAACCAGCCACTCTCTACTTCCCCACATTAGGTTCTTTCTGCCTATAGCAGTTAGCTTCACACTGCTGGAACAAAACACCTGACCATAAGCAGCTTAGGAAAGGACAGGTTTCATTTTGGCTACAATCTGTAGGGGAAGATTGATCATGCCTGGAAAGCATGGCAGAGCAGAAGCTGTCACATATCTGAGCAGAAGTAGTATAGTACTAGGCTTGGATGTGGGCTAATAAACCTCATGGTCCACTCCCAATGACACCTCATCTAGCAAGATTCTACCTCCCAACTTGCCACTTGCTGTGTGTATGAAGCTTATACACAAACACATGAAGCTATGTGGACAGTTTACATTCAAACTACCACAGTGGCCTTGTTTACTCTTCTGTATGAAAAGAAAACTCTCTTAGCTAGTATGGTGTCCTATATCAGCAATCCCAGTTCCTGAAGAAATTGAGGCAGGAGGACTGCTTGAGCAGATTAGAATAAGATTAGAAATGTGAGGTCTTGAAAGCATGAAAATAAGTAAAATCAACAACAGAAGTTCCAGACCAAAGAGAGAAAGGGTACAAGGAAGGGAGAGGAAGGGAGAAAGAAATTTGCAGATCTTTTGATTAGTGGTTTCCAAATTGCAATAGTTCCCACCCCATTGCAGTCTCTTCCTTCCTCCTTCCTATCCCCTCACAATGATCTTGTGAATTAGCCTTACTAAGTCTGGATTTACTCTCTCATTTGACAGAGTCCAGGGTCAGATCATTTTGATTACAAAACCCCCAAACCCTTTAGCTTTGAACAAACTACTCAAAATTTCTTAACCTGTGTATTAGTAACTTTCTATGACAAATGCTTGACAGAAACAAGGGAGAAAGTGTTTACTTCAGTTTACAATTCACGATTATAGTCTATCATGGCAGAGAAGGCATGGAGGCAGGAGCTTGAGGCAGCTGGTTGCATTTCAAACAGTGAAGAACCAGAGAGCAATGAATGATGCTACTCAGCCAGCTCTCTTCTTTTTATATAACCCAGGACCACAGCCCATGGAATAATGCCACTCCTATTTAGGGTGTTTCTTCTCGCCTCAACCTAATTGATGATTCTAGTTTTTGTCAAGATGTTGACAATCAGTATAAACCATCCAGCCTGTGTTCTTTTCTATGTAAAATGGGGATGGTAAAACATGGACCTTTTGGGACCTTTTATAAGATTAGAAATGTGAAGCCTTGGAAGCATGAAAATAAGTGAAATCAACAAATAGTGTTCCGAATCTACAGAGGCCCTTCAGAGTCACTGTGAACAGGGTGCGATGGCACACATCTGTAATCCAAGCACTCGGGAGGAAGCAGAAGGATTGCCTTGGCTTTAAGCAAGCCTGGACTCGAGCGTAAGACCATCTCAACCTTCTTCCCTCACCGCCCCTCAAAAACTCACTTTTAAAGACTTCCTAGGCCAGAAAAATAGATCCTGATCATTGTCCTAACCTAAACACCAGTCCAGTGCATTGCACATAGTAGATACTCAATAATCATTTCATAGTAACTTTACCCTGTTGATATGGGACCTGATAACAGAGGAATTGTTTCAACTTTGGTTGATCTTATAACATTCTCATCTTTTCCAATACTCTCTGCTAAGCTTGCTGCCGCCTCCTCGGGAAAATGAGGTTTGATTTATGCCTTCCTCTGAAAGGGAACGTGGGGCAGTTTTTTCAAAGGCTTGGCGACGTACACAAAATTCTCCCACGGAGTCTCACCGTCCGGCTCTCCGGCCTGGGTTTCCCCGCCAGACCCAGGCTTGGGCTCCGCCCGCCATTTCTCCCCCCACGCCCTGCGCGCCAGCTCCCGTGCGCACGCGCGCCAGGCGCGAGGCGGGGCTGGTGCGTCATCACGGCGCGCGCCGCTGACGGCCCTGAGCTTGCCGGAAGTTGAGTGGCGGTAAGTGAGCCGAGGCGGCTGAGGGAGGAGTGGGTCTGGTGGGGTGGGTTTCGATGGCGGACAGAGAAGGGAGCAGCTCTGCGGCCAGTGAGGGCGCCGCGGGTTCGGCCTTTCCTCCAGGCCCGCCCCTGGGCCGCCTCCCTCGCCGCCCGGGCGCCTTCCCCAGACCCGCTCTCACCGGTCAGTCCCGGGCTTTGACTGGGAAGCTTGTGCGACCCTCCCAAGGAGAACTCGGAATCCGAAGTTGGCACGCGCGAGCCGAGCCTGAGTTCTCGTCCTGGCGTGCCTCGCTTCCAGCTTCTGTAAAATGGGAGTGATGCCACGGTAGTTGTCAGTGAGGTTAGAGAAAGTTACTCTCAGGGCTTTTCTAAGCCAAGTTTCTCGATTAAGTGCTTTATAGGAATCGGGCAAGTAAAGCAGATGTAGGTGGAAGAGCATTTCATATCGCACGCCTGTAATCTCAGCACGCATGTGACAGTTGGAGAGTTCAAGGCCATCCTGAACAATATTACAGACACTGTCTAACACAGTGGGTAGCGCACGTACCTAGCATGCACAAGGCCCTGGGTTAAATCCTCCACACAGTCAAGAAAAAGAAAAAATCTCATCAGAAAACTCACCTCCCCCCTCCACAGAATTGGATAGTAACCTGAGTAAATCCAGAGTGTGTCTCTGTGCACAGTGCCATTTATTTATCTGTGGTCTCTTATAACTGAGCCTAGGCTTAAACTGTGTACTGGAGGATGGCCTTGAAGACCTGATGGACTTGTCTCTGTCTCCTGAATGCTGGGATGGCCAGCGTGGGCTACATTAGATCCTGTCTCACAAAACCAAAGTGGGTCAGTGAGTGAATAAAGAAGTAGATACTTTAAAGGAGTGCGAGATATTTCAGATCCTGATAAGTGCTGCAAAGAGAATTCAGGGTAGTAGGTTGAAGAGCACATAGGGGAACACTCAGGAGATGTTTTTATTTATCTTTGGGGATGCTGTTTTAAAAGCTAGCTGAACAGGCATGAATTCTTTGAGGAGGTGATGTTTGAGCCACACCTGATTGAGGAAATGGCCTTTCTTGTGAAGGCTCATCTTGCTAAGCTGTATCCCCCTCCTCTGTTCGCTCTATTCCCTCCTCCCAGTCTTGTGTATCATTTTCTGCTGTGTTTTATGCAGAGCTGCCTGCTCTTGTTTCTGCTACCCAGAGCATTGCTCTTCCATTTTTCTTGGCCAACTCCTATATGGCCTCATGTGACATGATTTTGAAACCCTTTAAAGAGCTGAGTACAGGATGTTTGTTACTCAACCGCAGGATCCTTTTTCTGTTCCCAGCTCATTATGGAGAATAAACATAACTATTTCTTGAGCATTTGCTGTGTACCTGGCATGGCCTTGCAAGCTGGGAATGCAAAAGCGAGTAAGATGTGTGCCCTGTCCTCAAGGAGGTCACTTTAAATCTGGTATGATGTTCATGCAGGTGCCTGTTGGAGGAGGACTTTGGGTCTGAGTCATCAGTAGAGGAGCGAGTGGGTGCTTTGTCCAGGTCTAGAAAGATGAGCAGGGTCTGCAGGTGAGAGGGCTCGTGGGCACATGCACCAAGGACTGCAGGCAACATTGCATGGCCTGAAAGTGGGTGAACAGAGCTGTGGAATAGAGTGTAAGAAGACAGGTGCTGGAAAGTTAAGTGGCAGCCACACTATGAAGGGCCTTATGGGCGATGCCAGGGTGTAATCTAAGATGTCTATGTCCCAGAAGTCACAGTTTCACTCATGTCCTCCCTACTGCCTTCTTTCTGGCATGAATCACATTACCTGTGTTCCTGGCCTGCCTCCAGGCTGTTTGACTAGCCTCAACAGGCTACCCTCATTGCTGAGCAGTGAAAGCCTTTCCTAGAATGCAGATCTTTACTGGAATGCAAATCTGTGGCTTTTCTTGTCAGGCCCTTCAGGCTATGGCTTTTGCCCACTTTTCTGGCCTGGTTTCCAGCTGCTCTGCCACTGGTACCTCTCCTTCCTGCCATCCAGAACTCATTAGTGTTTTCCCAAACCTATCGTGCTGTTCTTTCATTCCGGCCCCCTTTCTCATTAAATATTTTTAATTCCTTTTTTCCCATTTTATTATTTTTAATATTTCATTTATTTAGGAGAGAGAGAGAGAGAGAGAGAGAGAGAGAGAGAGAGAGAGAGAGAGAGAGAGAGAATGGGCACTCCAGGGCCTCCAGGCACTCTAAATGAACTCCAAACACATGCGACACCTTGTGCATCTGGCTTTAAATGGGTACTGAGAAATTCTGGTCCTTCTGCTTTGAAGGCAAATGCCTTAACTTCTAATCCATCTCTCCAGCCCTCTCATTAAATTTTGTTTTGAGTAAGATTGATAGTCAAAAATATGTGAAATAATAGCTGGGTATAGTGATAATCCTGGTCCATGCATGTGGTCTCTGTACTCTGGAGGTGAAGGCAGGAAGATCCCAAGTTTGAGACCTACCTAGGCTACCTTGTTTCAAAATAGAAGGGGGAGGGGGAAGAGGAAGCAGAAGAGGAAGACTATGCAATGAAGTGCTTTTGGGAAGAGTTATGTCATCAAAGATTCCACCTCTACAGCTTGTGAGGGCTCCATGCAGGCCTCCCTCTGAAGTTAGTCACTGAGCTATGGTGGGAGAAAGAAATGAGCTAGGTGAGTGTGTGTAGGTGGACAAGAACATTCTGTGCACATGGGTGCCATTGGCTGTTTCTGGAATTGAAGGTGTGGAGTGGAGATGGCTTCCTTTTCATTTTCCTTTAATTTTGAGGCATGGTCTCACTCTATTGTCCAGCTGGCCTCAAACTTTGATATTCCTACCTCACCATCCCAATATAGGTGTGTGACATCACAACTCCCTGTTTAGCTTCCTTCCTCTGCCTGGGGTGTCCCCACTCCCAACTGTGGTCTCTTCATTCAGTGGTACTTGCTGGAGCTATTGCCACCCTCCACACTCCATTTGGAAGTATGTTGGACTGTTGCATTTGGTGATGTTTTGTGACAGTAACTGCAGGGCATCATTTCTTTTGTTATTGAAAGGGAACCAGCCACCATATTTTAGTGTGAGGCTCTAAATGAAAAGAATCATCTCGTCCAACCTGTTGAGAATTTGCTGCTGCTTAAAACCTTGGCTTGAAGGGTTTCTGTGGGAAAGTGTTGCCTCATTGCAGTTTAGACATCCTTCCTTTCTCTTCCTATTCCCATGGCACCCTATGCAAATACCAACTCCACCTTGCTGCCATTTCCATCATGTCTCACTCTTAGCTCTGAAGGCAGCAGTGAACCCTGAAATATAGAACAGGGGCCATGAGATCATATAAATGTTTGCTGAAAGAATAAACAGAAACCCTAGTGTCGTCACACATTTTGATGATAGCCACACACAAACACCTGAACTCAGGGTCTTGCACTTGTTAGGAAAGGACTCTACCATTGAGCTAAGCCCCTGTCATAGCCACACGCTGCTGGGATGAATCTTCAAACCAGGCACAATTTGGGGGAGGAAAGTATTTATTTGTAGCTAAAGTTCCAGAATGCAAAAGAGGCTGCTCCTCTTTCACAGGTTCAATCAGAGAGAAACCCATCACCAACACCACACACACAGACCAGCAAATAGGCAGGAGGGCCAAGGAGAGAATTTCTTCCTCTTTATATAGGCTTAGGGTCTTGCAACCCTATCCCAGACTTAATGGTTTCCTGAGTCTCTGGAATTTCCTTCCTGCATGGCCCACACAAGAAAGGATGTTTACTTCCAGTTTCTTTGAGCTTCTTTACATCCTGCCCCCTGCTGAGAGGCTGCCTTCCTGTAAATATCCTCAGAGACCCACCCAAGATAATTAAAAAGATACAAGTTGACAAAAAAAAAAAAAAAGCTAACCATCACAGCCCCCAACTCTGTAGCCCTGCTTTTTGAGTGCTTCTTACACACTGGGGATGTGCATTGCTAATCAAATCCTCATAGCAATTCTGCATAGCTGTAGAAACCCCATGTAGAGATGTGGAAGAAGACTTTAGAGAAGTAGGTAAGATTTGAACTTGGGCCTTTGGCTCATTAAGCTTTGCTCTTCCCTTTCTCTCCTGACCTGCAATGTATCAGGCTACACTGTTGTCCCCTTGTTTTTTTTTTTTTAATTTAGTTTTAAAGCCCTATATCTGCATCTTATTAATTTTTTTCTCCATATTGGAGATTGAACTCAGGGTCTTGCACATGTTAAGCAGTTACTATACTGCTGATCTGTACTCCCAGTCCTGAAAATTTTCATCTAGCTAAAATAGGCCTGCTATTTGAGATAGCCATAATCTTTTAAAATTCTGAATTGTGGTTATCTTTCTGTTGCTTCATTCTTCCTGCTTCATGTCTTATGCAGACATGCTTAGAAAATTTTCTCTTTGCATGTCCAGTTCAGTGGTAGGATGGAGTAATAAGAATACCCTATAGAATATACAGATTATTAAAATGTGCATGCCTAATCACAGACCTCAAATACTCTTCCATGAGTGGTGAATTCCACAGCCAATCTCTTATGAAAGGTTGCAGTTAAAACAAACAAACAAACAAACATAGATAACTAAAAATACAGCATAAAATTGTATTCAGGCTGTGAGTTGAAGGTATATGAATTACAAATGAATTTTTTGTTTTGACTTGAGGCCCACCATATATATATATATGATCATATATGTATATACATCATATATATCATATATATGTATATGCCCTAAATCAAAAGTATCTAAACATCTGAAACTTCAAATTTTACCCAGAGTTTTGGGTAAAGGATACTTGACCTATATTATTTATGTGTCCATTCCCCTAGTATTACCTCCTAACATGGGGTTCAGCACACAGGAAATACTCTGTAAATGTTGGGTCTTGATCATGTACAGAGGATTTCTGGAGCAGTGTTGTGAGAGACATTCCAGAGATTCAGATATATTTTGCCTATGATTCTTTCCTGATCAAGGCAGAAATGCAGTTATTCTGTCTGTTGAGATAGGGTCTTGAGTAGTCTAGTCCAGCCTTGAACTCACTATGTAGCTTCTGCCTTTGCCTGTTCAGTGCTGGGATTATAGATATTGTCACCATTCCCAGCTGTTATGACTTTTTAGAAAAGTGATGACTCAGGGTTGCTTTATATAGTTTATAGGCTTTATGCTGGACAAGTGGTCACATCAAAATGTCTTTCATGTATAACGGGCATTATGGGTATGTTTTTGTAATGACAATTTTCTAGTAGATCTGGGTAAAATGGCTTGAGCTAACAATTAGTATCATACATTGTTTTAATAAAATGTCTTGAGGAAGGTGTGCCATTTTCTGACTGTGCCTAGGTTCCATGTGGACTGGAATGGACCACATGGTGCCTTTCCTGGGAGCAGAATCTCTGTGTAGTGATCTGTAGGACCGATTCATTTTTGTATCTTTGTAAATCCATTATTTTGAAAATCTGAAATCAAATGTTTCGCCTAATAATCTTTCAATAGTTCTCATACCTCTCATTCCTTTTTTTTTTCTTTTTAGTTTTTTGAAGCCAAATCTCTATCCCAGGCTGACTTGGAACTCACTCTGTAACCCAGTCTGGATACTCCTATCTCAGCCTCCCAAGTGCTAGGATTACAGGTGTGACCTACCATGTCTGGATTCCATTCCTTTAAAAAAATTTTTTTATTAACTTTTTTTGTTTGTTTTGAGGTAGAGTCTCATTCTAGCCAAGGGTGACTTGGAACTCATATAGTCCCAGGCTGGTCTCAAGTTTATTAACTTTTTAATTAGCACACAAAATAATAGGCTTCAATGTAACATTTTCATATCTGTATATCTGTACTTTGTTTATACTCGCCTTCCCATTTTCCTCCCTCCTTCCCTGTTTTTCAGTTGCCCCCTTACTCCCCCAAATAGTCTCCTTCTGCTTTCATGTCATATATACTTATTTATAAGTAGTACTTATTTATGTCTAAATCTAGGTTCTGCATATAAAATATGTAATATTTGTCTTAGTTCTTCCCCTTTACTTTTATTAGCCTCTCTAGCTCTCTCTTCCCTTCCCTTTAGACCCCTTCTTCCTATCAGTCTTCCTTCTACTTTCATGTTTCATATATATATTCTTCTGTTTATGAGAGAAAGCATGTCATATTTGTCTTTGAGCTTGACTTATTTTGACATGATGATCTGCAGCTAGATCTATTTTCCTTCAGATGTCATAATTTCATTCTAATTTGCAGCTGAATTTAAGTAACTACTTTTTATATTTAACATATAAAACTCCATTGTGCATACATACCACATTGTCTTTATTCATTCTTCTGTTGATGGGCATCTAGGCTGCCTCCATACCTTGGCTGTTGTGAATAGTGGAGTAGGAAACATGGACATGCAAGTATCTGGTATGCTGATTTAGATTCCTTTGGAGATGTACCCAGAAGTGGAGGTCATATGGTAGCTCTAGTTTTAGTGTTTTGATGAACCTCCACACTTATTTCCATCCTGTCTGTACTAGTTTACATCCCCACCAGCAGGATAGAAGGGATCTATTTTCCCTGCATTCTCTCCAGCATTGGTTTTCATGTTTTCTTGCTGATACACATTTTGACTGGGGTGAGATGGAATCTTAATATAATTTTAATTTTAATTGCCCAAATGGTTAAGGATGCTAAGCATTTTCATGTTTATTGGTCATCTGTATTTCTATTAAACCTCCCTCTTTAGAGCCCTTACAATTTTCCCCCCAAAATTGCATTTGTTGGAGCGTAATTAGTCTATAGAAAGTGCCAGAGCAGTTCTCTCCCTTTACTGGTGATCTCCAACTCCTTTTACACATCAACAGCTAGACATCTACTGTGGTCAACAGGACCAACCGTCATGCGGTATAGTGCTGATTTCATTTGTTCTTTGTTTATTTTTGCAATACTAGGGCTTGAGTAGGACCTCAAGCATGCTAGACAAGTCTTCTACCACCGAGCTCCATCTTTAACCTATATGTATTTAATTTTGAGGCAGGGTTTCGTTTCACTAAGTTGCCCAGGCTGGCCTTGAAACACACTCTGTAGCGTAGGCAGGCTTTGAACCTGCCTCAGCCTCCCAGGTAGCTGGGATTACAGGTCTATACCAGCAGACTGATGGAGCCTTCCCACATTTGGGAAGATGAAGCCAGAGCCTGCTCTTTGTACTCCATTTGGGCCCAAGGAAGGTCCTTCAGAACCATATTGCAGTGAATGTATGGCCCTTTGCCAAGTGGCTTAATGTGATCCAAGGAGCTGTTGACCTTGAGGATCCAGAGCAAAGATGGCTGCTTCACTTAATGCAACCTCTGCTGCAGCTACTGAATTCCTTTGAGGAAGGGGTCCTTAGAGAGGTGCATCTTAGGAACAGTATGGGGAGCCATGTTTGATATTATTGGCTAACATGGGGGAGGGAGAGAGGAAGTGAACAGAAGCTGTCGACCTTTGAGAGCTTTCTGTATGCCAGGCACTGAGTGAGGCAAGCACCCACATTTCCCCTTCACCTTCTCAGACCCATCCTGCTTGGGGCAACTGTCCTTATAGTACAGGTGAGGAAATCTAGGTGTGGGAATCCAGGTGCAGGAGAAGTGACAACTCAGGGCTTCTCAGCTAGAGTCAGGTGTAATTGGAACGAAACCCAACTCTGTGGGGCTCACATCCAGATTACTCCCTATGTTTTGCCCGCCTCTGCTTCTGACATTTTCTCAGACCTATTAAAAATTCCCCTGCTCTCCCAAAGCAAGCAAACAGAAACCCCCAAGACATACAGAAAAATTCTAGTGAGGGAATTTTAGGTATGGTTAGGTTGGTCTGTTTATCTGTTTTCTCTCTATGGATCTACTTTCCCTAAAGAGAGCTCCCCACCCCCAATGGTTGTTTATTTTTTACCAGTGTGAGTTCATTTCTAAGAGTCCTGCACAGGCCTGGTATTTGCTGTGTCCAATCCTATTAGACCCCTGCTGAGAGACAATGGTTGGGCAGCTTCACCCCAGGAAGCACTTCTACTTCCATTAATTTTATAAGCAGCAGAGCCAGAATGCTTCCTTCTTTAGCATCTTTGTTAACAAAATGCCAGAAAACATTACAGAACCAGTCTTTTGTTAGGGGTAATCTTTATTTAAAGCACTAAATTTCTTCTCCTTGGAGCTAGACTCAAGGAGGTATATAAATGGTGGGACATTCCTTCAAACTACCACAGCTGCCTACTTGGTCTTAAAAACTCAGAAAGAAATGTATAACCAAAAATAAAAGGTTCTAATAACAACTTTCCAAAAAAAGAAAACAAGGCTTTGAGACAGGTTGGCCCCTGCTCTAATAGTTCTGGAAAATCCTATGCCAAAATGTCATAACCCTCCAACCATCAGAATGGTTTGCTACAGAGAGGGATCTGAGGCAAAATGTGCACTGGGCATCTCCTAATGGCACTGAATGGTTTTGTGGCTCCAATCTCTGGCCCTGGCTTTCCCCAGGGTGGGTTGGAAGATATACTCTGGGATTTCCCTGGATGTCGGGAAGACAAGAAAAAAACCTTAGCATGCCCAGCTAATTTGTCAGTTTTAAAACATAGATGGACTAGGAACATTTTCCAATGGTATAATCATCTAGTCTGTTTTTATTCCATCCATAGGATTAGAAGATGTAATCTGACACATAGGAACTCTCACCAAATATACACAAAAAAAGGCTTAAATGACATAGCTGAAGGAATTTCCCTTCTTAATTCTAAAGTCCAAATGATGAAGGCAATCATACAGAATCACATGGCTCTAAGCATCCTCACAGCTGCCCAGGGTGGAACTTGTGCCACTATTAAAATTGAATGCTGTGTATATATCTCTTCCTAATAACTCTGTTAATGTGTCATCCGCTTTATAAGCCATACAGGAACAGTTTCAGACCATATCAGATGCTACAGTGCCGTTAGATGAACAATTCTGGGGATGGATCTCAAGTTTTTCATGGTGGACAACAATCCAACACTATCTACCCTGGACTGCTTGAACACCCTATAAGAATGGAACACTCCTCACTTCTGGGGGTGGTGGCTACCCCCACTTCCTGCCTCACAATGTGATGTGTGACTGACAGGTCTCTTTTGGGCCTTAGGTAGGGACCTTCCCCTCTCTGAGAGATACCACCAACTGCTATAACATTGAGTCCTATTCAGCAGGAAGTAGAAAAAGATCAGCTATTCATTGTCTGCATTCGCCAACAGCAGTCGGGGTGTCCTCAAGAGAGGGGGAAAATGTGGGAGTTTAGGAGAGAGACCCCATGCAATATTGCCATGCTCCTCCTTAACCCCTTCTCAGTCAGAGCCTTGCCCTGCCTCCTACAGGGATAGAAATGGGTCTTCTTGTTTGATTTTCTTAGAAGCATGTATGTACTTTTTTTTCTGGTGTTTTTTTTTTTTTTCTTCATGAATGCTTCCACACCCCAATAACCTAACAGCAGTTAGGGTTACTTCTTCAGAGGGTGAATTGTGACAGGTTAGAGTGACTGGACCTCCAAAGGTAACCAGGAGTATCCTTAAACTTGTACTTTCAGGCAGGTTCCACGTATCTCATGCCTGACCCCCTCCCCTTGAGTGAGAGGTGTCTCTAACTAGAGTTTAAACCTAATCCTGAAACTGATTGATCAAGGATAGACCAACAAACTGTCTCTCTGCTCACCTGTGCCAGGTCATACAAGTCACCTGAAACAGGAAGTTTCCCCTCTCTCCCCTACATGGCTTGCCAGAAGAAGAACATCTGAATCTCCAGGGATTGGATAAGTCCCCTCTCCCACCACAGCAATTAGGCTATGGTGAGGGGGGCTCAGCTTCTTTCTCACATGAACCTTTCTTTCTCATGATAGGAACCCTTTTATAGCTTTCCTTCTTCTTCTGGTTTGCTGGCCAGCACAGATTTTATAGATATGTGGCTAAAACCTCTCCCACATGTTCTTTCCACACTAGTGGCTGGAGATTCCTGTAACTTTTCATATTCTTTTAAATAAAGTCTCCCACTATATTTTATCTTCTGGTGGTCTATAATTTTAATTCTTTAATTTTATAGACAAGAATTCGGTTACTCCTTAATTTCTGAGGTGCATTGGAAATAGCTGGGTACTCTTAAGTTTTAATCCCCAGTTCCCCCATTACAAGATCATTTGGAGGAGGGTTGTTATGAGACCATTTTGCCATGTAGCTCAGGCTGACTTTGAACTCACTATGTAGTTCAGGGTAGCCTCAAACTTGTGGCAATCCTCTTGCCCTCAGCTTTCTAAGTGCTGGGATTTTAGGTGTACATTATGATGCCCAGCTTTTCATTTTCATTTTTATCCCAGTAAAATCCCCTGTAGCAGAGCAGCAACCCTTGGGTCCTGTACTACTTGGAGTTGTCTTGTCTTCCTGGACTCTTTCAATCTGAGACAGTTCCTTAGTCTTTACTTCTAAGACTGGAAGATTGGAAACTGGTCCTAATTGTTCCATAAAGTGTTGGGTTTATCTGATGTTTCCACCTGATGAGACCAAAGGTAGATTCAGTGTTCTTTTCACTGCATTCTGTTAGACCCAATTTAATGTCTGTCTATCCCTTTACCACTGACATTAACTTTGACACCATTAGTAAAATGGTGTCCTTTTTTTCTGTGCTGGGGTGGAAATCAGGACCTTAAGCACCGGCTCTCCCACTGAGCCACACCCCAAGTTGGTCACTTTATTCCTTATTTGGAATTATTATTTGTAGAGAGCTATGTTGAAACTGAAAGTAGGCACATAGCTTACACAGCCTCATGAATGCTTTCAGAAGGCTTACTCTTCTACTCTTGTACAATAAGTAGTAAGGGGTAAGCTTTCATTTAAACTGATGTATGTATCATGTTTTCTGTGTTCTAAGATCTTCGTTATAAAGAAACAGTAATAGGTTTGAGACCATCTGTGTCTTACAGTGAGTTTCCATGAGTTCCTCAGGTTTCTTCTTCTAGTCCTCAAAGTCCATGGTAATTCACCTCCATAGTCCATTGAGTTTGTTTTCCAAGTCACTTTCTCTTGTGTCTCTTGAGGAATATTCCCAGAACGGGTTCTAGAATTCACCCTGGTAACATTTGAGAGCCATCTGCAAGAGACTAGAGATACTGACAGCAATGTGAGCCAGGATTTGCATTTTGGGAATTTATGATCCAGTTGATGGAGGCAAATGGGCAAGCAAAGAGTTGGGAACACAACCAGATACAGATCCAGCAGCATTGGCTTGTCACTGACAAGGGAGGAGCAGGGGGAGGAGACAGTGTGAGGACCTTAAGAAGGCTTTACAGTTCAGGAAAACTCTGAGTTGGAGTTTTGGAGTGGCCAAGCAGTCATACACACTCCTCAGACAGATTGAGCTAGGCACGAAGGCTGGCTGAAGCCCCAGAGCAAGGCAACTTGGCATTTCCTGAGCATCAGGTTAGGAGGCTCAGGGAGGCATTGCTTGAGCGTGAAGATTTTGGAAGCTTTCTCCTGCGGGCCAGGAGAAAGCAGGAAGCATGGTGATGTGTTATTTAGTCCAGGACTCCTGGTTGATTGAGTCTTTCCAGTGAGTTACATAAGTGTCAAGGAATTTTAAATGAGCTTCATCTTGGTTTTACGATGCTGACACCTGTGTGAATGTTCTGTGTAGACTGTTTACCAGATAATGAAGCATTTGCAGGGAGCCAGGCACTTGTCTGTATTCCCAGCAAGGAGATTGTGAGTTCATAGCCTAAGTTACATAACAAGTTCATGGCTAGCTTTGGTTACTTGGCAAGACTCTCACCCCGCCCCCCCCCAAAAAAAAAGGTATTTTCTGCATTACAGGGTACACATTGTAGACTGGCAGATGTGGCCTTTGGTCTGGTGAGCTCAGCAACACTTGTTAATTTCTTTTGCTTTGTAAAACTTTCCTGACAAAAATTTTAGTTTCTCAGGTTGGAGAGATGGCTTAGTGGTTAAGGCATTTGCCTGCAAAGCAGAAGGACATGAATTCAATTTCCTAGTACCCACGTAAAACCAGATACACAAGGTGACACATGTGTCTGGAGTTCATTTGCAGTGGCTGGGGGCCCTGGTGTGCCCATTCTCTTTCTCTGTGTGCCTGCCTCTTTTCTCTCTCTCAAATTAATTAATGAAAAAAATTTCAGTTTCTCTAAAACTGTACTTCAGTATTGAACCTTTCAAAACTTCAAAAAATAATAGGCCAGGTAGGCAAGCCTTTAATCCCAGCACTTGGAAGGCAGAGGTAGGAGGATTGCCGTGAGTTCAAGGCCATCCTGAGACTACATAGTGAATTCCAGGTCAGCCTGGACTAGAGCGAGACCCTACCTTGAAAAACCAAAAATAATAATAATAATAATAAATAAATAAATAAATAAGGAAATTAATGAGAAATTGAAGCTTAGAGAGTAAAGTTAGAATGAGGCTGGGAGCCTGTGAGGGCTAGAGAAACTGAGGCTTACAAAATGAAGTTCAGAAGGGGTTGCCAACACGTGGAAAGCCAAAGATTTAACTGGGGTTTAGAAGGTGAGCTTCCAAAGGGGCTATGAACACATGGAGCACCCATGTGGCAGACCCGAAGTGACAATCAGCACATTGTAAATTCAGAGACTGCGAAACAGATAAGAGCAGCAAGGTTGAGATTAAAGAGGGGAACACACTTGACATCAGCTCAAGGGTAAGTGGGGGAAGTAGATAGTCCACATGTCTGATCCATAGTGGGAATCCACACATGGTAAATTAGAGACCATCAGACAGATAGAATAGAGAGACCAGAATTTAAGAGATGTTAAAAGACAGGGTTAGGTCTCCTTTTCCCACCCCACCGGGTAGCCAAGTGGGGCTGGATTGAGACTCACGTGGGGGAAGCTCAGACCACATCAGACACAGGAGAGGGACTCAGAAACATGTCTCGCAAAGAGCCCAGGAAGCAGAGCCATGGTTTTTACAGTTTTTCAAGGGCAGTAAAAAAGGAAAAAAATGTATGACCGGGGCTGTCTGTGGCCCCACAATGCCTAAAATACTGAGTATTGGCTGCTTTGGGGGAAAAACTTACCTATCCCTAGTCTCATCTGACAGACTGGCATAGTAATCCTTTCTGCAATATTACTTGTCAAATAATCATCTAAGGCATGCCTGGGTACTTCCACTAATGGAAAATTCATGATCTCTGTGATCAAACTATTTCCTGTTTGTACAATTCAAATGATATTTATAAATTTAGACTCTGCTGAAATTTGTCTTACTATGTATCATCCACCCATTGGAAGAGAGAGCTGGTATTTCATGTCAACACTTACTGAGCAGCTAATATATTCTAGGCACTGTGCTCAGTGCTAAAGAGAGATGTTCTTGCAGCAAGGAGTTCCCAGGTGTCATTTCTTGATCCCATCCAGAGCTGCTGAGCTGGTAGTGTCTTCTGTTATTTCTCTGTCTTCTTGCCATTGGGTAGGACTTTTTTCATAATTATTTCACTTATTTCTGTGTTGCTGTTCTACATCACAGTATAAAGTTTAAAAGACTAAACTATCATACAGTGAAATTAGCTCTTCTGGCAAGACTATCTGCAGCCCCCACCCCCAGCTTCTTTCTCTATGATGTTAGAAGCAGCATTAGTGAAAGCTTTAAGTCTGTTTGGGCAGGAACTTTAAGTGCTCATTTGGTGATGTCTTTTGAGTTTCCACATACGTATATTATTAGATATGACTCGGTTTTATATTCATGAAGTTTGAAATTTGCACCAAGGTTTTGTGGCAGACAAAACCCCAGGGATTTATGTTGCTCAACTTCCTATCTTGTTATGTCCCTTTAATTTTGACTCAGTGTTTTGGCTACTTCTGAAACCCTTGTTCATTATGGTGTTTGGGTCGTCATTAGAGCCTGTCTTCTTTCATCGAAGTGACACAAACCTGTCTTGTGTGACTACTGGTTTTCACATCCTACAATAGTTTGAAATGGGGTCCATATATATCAGTTATATTTCTTGCATATGTCTGAATACACTGTCATGGTGAGTCGTCATTCCACTCTCTCAGGTGAACAGAGGCTGAAGTCTTGCTTCCTGTGTCCAGGTTGTGCAAGTTAGCCTGACTTTTCAGGAATCAGGTGATAACCTGGTCTAGACAAATTATACACAAATAACTCCATACCTGGATTCACTTCTCCTACACTCCCTTCACCATTACATCTCAAACCTTCCCTTCCACCTTAAGGACTATAAAGATGAAACATAGATGTTCAGGTTTCTCAGGGATACATTTATGCTAGACTATCTTGGATATTTCCAGAAAATTCCTCATCATGTGTTGCTCTTGCTTCAGTTTCTGTTTAGTTAGCCTGACAGACAAGGAACCCTCGCCATATCCTCTTGTGAAATGAGCTCCTGTGCTTGCTCAGAATTTCTCAAAGGCCAAATAAGTCAGAAGATATTAAAAGGATATGCCTCTTATGCACACAACTTTCTTGGCCTGGCTGTTGTAATCATCATCATTAAACAGCTTTGTTGAAGGATAGCTGATATCACAAATTGTTTCTTGTCTTCTCAATGGTCATCCTGAGTCACTTTCCCCAGCTACTAAAGTGCTTAGAGCAGAGTTTTCTTTTTTTGTCTGTAGGATCCTCTGGCCCTGGTAAATTTCCATCTCAGTGTCCTCAGAATGTCATAAAAAATGATGATGAAAATAAGTTATACCTGACCTTTGAGAGTAACTGATGGCTAATGTAACCAGGAATGATGCCCCATCATGCAGGGGATTTATGATGAGTCCCTTCATACTGGGTTGATTTCTTTCTGTATTGTATGATTACTCTAGCCCTGGCCTTTTTTTGTTCTATTTGTTTTGACAGTATTGGAAAGGAGGTTAGCATGTAAATGATTTTCAAAACAATTGTTTGGTTGTGAGCTTATGTGGATCTGATGGACGGAATGAAGATTCTGAAAAAGGTTTTTCCCCCCTCAGTTTCTTCCTTTACACTATTAGAAGTATAACTTCTTGAATGCAGGGGACCAGGGCCCCTGTGTCTGATCCTAGCCAGTGTGCAGCAACTGCTTCCTTCTAGAGGAATGAGATGAGAGAAAAGCTGAAGCTGACTTTGAAGTGTCTGCCTTGGTTGTATAGTGCTACTCTCCAGTCAAGTAGGAGCTATGGGGAAGTGACAGAATTGGAGTGAACAATAAGGTTTGTTTGGGATCTATGACATTGAAATGTCTGAGAAATAGAAGTCCTGGTATACAAGCTGGTTAAGTATATGTTTGCAAGCTAAGACTAGAAATAGAGTTCTGATAGTCATTGGTGTATAGTTGGAATTGTAGAACATGAATAACTGAGAAAATGGCTATGCATGAAGCCCTTCAAAAACTGACAGTAGAAAGAAAAATTGACCTTGCTTTGTAGAAGACAGGGAGAGGGAGAGATATGAGGCCCTAGAAACACAGCAGAGGTCTGAGAGAACCTTCTCCAAGTGTGCCTCATCACCAACCCCCACAAGGTGATAGGGCCATAGTGCTCTGGGTGCATAGGCTTTTCAGGGGACTATGGAGACAGGAGTGATCTAGAAACAGGAAGCAAAAGTTAAGCAGTGCAAAGTTATAAAATTCCTTTCAAATATTAAAAGCCCAAACTGATTTAATATGCGACATGGGTGCATTTAAATGTGTTGGATGTGATTCAGAAGTGTGGCCTGTGAAAGTGAATGGGTCGGTGACCTGTAGGCATCAAAGTAGCACCAGAGATATACTGGCATCTCCTGGGCTGCTACCAACCATTTCTTATTCCTCAGTAGTAGAGTAGGTTGAGGCCCAGGGACCTCATTTAGAGAAACCCAAAGGAAGTCAGGCATAGTGGCTTCTATAATCAGGAGGCTAAAACAGGAGGATCACAAGCTCAAGGCCATCCTGGGCTACAGAGTGAGACCCTGTCTCAGAAAAAGGAGGTTGGTGATAGGAAAATGACTCAAAAGGTAAAGTGCTGTTCATGCAAGCATAAGGACCTGAGTACAGATTCCCAGAACTAGTGGACCAGTGAGCTTGGTGAACTCAATAGCAAGAGACTACCTCAAACAAGGTGGGAGGTGAGGACTGACAGTGGAGATTGTCCTCTGACCTCCACAGGTGTGCTGTGGCATGCAGATGCCTGTACTCACACATTAACGCGCACGCGCGCACGCGCGCACGCACAGATTTAAAAAAATAAGACCCAGGAAGCCTTCAAGGTGGTGAAGCCCGAATAGCCTGGGCCAGGCATTATCTGCTGCTGTCCTTTGTGATTAGTGAAGCTTACCAATTCTATGGGAACATGTCTAATTATTTTCATCCCCCCCCCCTGTTGTCTTCTGCTTGTTTTTCTGGTTTCCTAAGACCTCATTGTGAATTTTCCATTCATTCACAATGGGATTTCTGGTGCCAATACACACCTAAAGAGTAAAGCATATTGGGCATGTGGGAAGCTGCTGCCCCCCAGGCATCCAGCAGCTAAGTGACCTGCCCCAAACTACCAGGACATCAGCAACTCTTCTCCTGTGGTGACCTCCCTTTCACAGCCTGTTCTCTCTCCAGCAATTTTCGATCAAATTGCACTTTAGAGAGCCACCACTGTGCTCCTTTAGACATTAATATCTAATGCTCTGACCATTCTGATTGACTTGATGCATTAGAGTGATACCCGACCTGCCCCCACCCCCCAAACTCCTTCCTGCTTTCTTCTTTGTGTTCTGGCTCTGTCTTGTCTTCTTGCTCCCTTCTTCTTCCTGATCTCTGTTGGGCTGTGGGTCTTCATTCTTTGAGTAACTCCCAAGAGCTGGTCACTCCTGTAGTCTGACTTTGCACTGTTGAGTATTTTCTTTCTATGCAGGTTTTTTGTTTTGGATTCTTTTTATGTGTGTGTTAGTATAGTGGTGTGTGTGTGTGTGTGTGTGTGTGTGTGTGTGTGTGTGTGTGTATGTGTGGTGTGTGTACATGTGTGTGCAAATATGATGCCCAGTGCATGTACAGAGGCCAGAGGAGAATGTCATCACTCATCTGCATGTTTCCTTAAACAAGTCTCTCACTGATTCCAGAGTTTGCCTTTTACAAGTCCCTGCCTCCTTATTTCTGTAGTACTGGGGATTGAACATAAGCCTTGTTTATGCCAGGCAAGGACTTTATTGCTGAGCTGCTTCCCCAGCCACATGTTTTTTAATTGGATATAATCCCTATGTCAATGCTCAGGATAAAGATCAGATGATCATTGCAATAGTTGTAGAAAAGGTTATTTGTAAAATTCAGTATCTTCTCATGATTGCAAGCCTGAATAAAGTAGATATAGAGTGTTCATACTTCCAGATATTTAAGACTATAATTGACAAGCACATAACTAATATCAGATTGACTTGAGAAAAGCTGACAGTATTTTCTCTAAAGTCAGAGATGAGACAAGGATGTCTATTCTTACCACTGTTATTTAGTATAGTACCTGAAATTTTAGAGCAATCAGGTAAGAGAAAGAAATAAATGAATACAAATAGGAAAAGAGAAAGTGAAGTCGTCCCTGATTACAGATGTTAAGATTTTGTACTTAGAGAGCCCTAGAGACTACACCAGAACTCTTGGAACTTATAAACAAATGTAGCAAAGTAGCAGGATGTAAAATAACTTTAAAATATCAGTAGCTTTTATATTTGCCAATAATGAGCTCACTGAAAAGAAAATTAAAGAAAACAATCTCATTTATTGCTCAAAACAAAAAACAAAACAAGCAAACTAGGAATAAAACTAATGGGCTAAAAGAACTACCAAAAAAGCTTTGTATCACTAAAGAAAAGAATTGAAGAAAACACTGGAAGACAAAAAGACTTTCCATAGATTGGCATAATTAATATTGTTGAAATGGTCATACTACTGAAGCAATCTACAGATTCAACATGATCCCCATTTAAGGACCATTGATATTCTTCATAGATCTAGAAAAGCCAATCTTAAAATTCATATGAAGGAGGCCAGATGTAATTGTAGCACTGGGGAGTAAGAGGCAGGAGTATCAAGAATCTGAAGCCAGACTCTGTTTCAAATATAACAACAAAAAATTGGCCTGGAAGCATAAAAGACACTATATGTAGTTAAAGCATTCTTATGAAAAAAAGACCAATGACAGAGTCATCATAGTATCTGATTTCAAAATACAGAGCCATAGTAAAAAAAAAAAGAAAGAAAGGAAAAGAAACACATTGTATATTGACAGAAAAATAGACATTTACACCAGTTGAATTAAACAGAGGACTCATAAATAAATGAATGCATCTATAGTCAACTGATTCTCTTTTTTTTATGGTAGAAGACTGTGAGTTTTATTATTTTTTTTTATTGTCCATAATGAGTTACATTGTTTAGTGGGCCAACGAGTTGTTATCCCCAATTCCTCATTGCCCCCCTTCCCCAGTCAGCTGGATATCCTCCTCCGTGGGTCGTCTGTGTCAGTCTTTGTGGTAGGGGACCATGGATAGCCTAATATTCAGCCGGGTTCACCTGACCCAAGTGTGTTGTTACTGAGGGGTGCCATGCCTCTGATATTCTTCCCCACCATGGCTCTCACAATCTTTCCGCCCCCTCTTCCGCTCAGCTCCCTGAGTCATGGTGGGTGAGTATTAAGGATACTTTAATGTTGTAAGCTTAGAGGTTTTTGTGTCGAGAATCGTTGGTTTCTGTCTCACTGGCTTATCCTGAGTTGATTGAATGGCTGTGGCTGTGGGTCCCTTGTTCATCCCATCCTTCTCTGCAGGGTTCCATATGGATCCTCCATGATATGTATAGTCAACTGATTCTTGACAAAAGCACCAAAAATATATTGGGGGAAAAGGCACTTCAACAGATGGTGCTAGAAAAACTTGATATCCATACCTAGAAGACTAAAAATAAAAATAGATCCCTATCTATTATCCTGAACAAAAATCAAAGACCTAAAACTTTGAAAGTACTTAGGGGAAAGTACCTCAGGATACGTTGGAAGAGGCAGCTTTGTCCTAAATGGGACTTCAGTAGCTCCTTGCCTCTTAACGTCTTTCCTTGGCTAGCCTTGGTTTCCTTGGATCATCTTCCCTTTGTCAAGGTCATCTGCTCAAATGCCTTTCATGGGTTATTACTGTCCTTCTGACACTAGCCCTGCCTCTTAAGTCTGGTCTTTCAGTGATGCTCCATTTTCTTAGCCAGCCATGGCTTGACAGCCCAACGGTGTTTTCCTTTCTGTCATTCTTTTTGTTTCCTTTGTTGTGCTAGGGATTGAATCTGGAGTCTCACACTTGCTAAGTATGTGTTCTACCACTGTGCTACAACCCCAGTCTTCTGTTATTTCTTGAATCCAGAAAGATACCAAGTTTTGCCACTTTTCTTCCTAAGCATCCCCAAGGAAACTTTGCTCTTTTCCATTCTCACATCTTCTCTAATCTAGGTCTTCACAGATTCTTGGCTTCTTTCTGTGTCTGCTTGTTTTCTTCCTGTGTTGTGGGAATGGAGTCCAGGGCCTCATTAGGGCAAACACTCTCCTACTGTACCCTGTCTGCACTCTGCCTCTCAGACTGTTAACTGACTTCCCTCCTTAACCAACTCTGTGTAGGACTGCCACTGGCTTCCACCCAGAATTCTGCCTTACAGTCATAGCTTCTCCCTGTGTGCTTGTACTTGTCACTTGCCAGCTTTGTGGGTACTACTCTTGCACAGGAAAGCCTTTCATTTAGGGATGACTAGTCTCTTCCCATTTGAATAAGAAACAGTCCTCTGTTCCTCTTCTTCCACTCTGTACCCATCATCTCCTCCATACTCAATTCTCTCCAACCTACTTCGATGCCCTGCTCCCCACATAGCTTTTCTTCTGGCCTTCTCAGCACTGCTCTTTTTCACTCTTAGCACTTGCTATGTAGATAAAAACTATTTATTTATCATAAACTTATTATCAAAGCTCATCATTTCTAATTCCAAAATCCAAGAAATTTGGAAAACTGAAACTTTTATTATTTATTTGTAACCAGAGAGAAGAGAGAGAGAGAGAGAGAGAGAGAGAGAGAGAGAGAGAGAGAGAGAGAGAGAGAGAGAGAGAGAGAGAGAATGGGCACACCAGGGTCCAGTCACTGCAAACAAATTCCAGATGCTTGCACCACTGTGCATCTGGCTTTATGTGGGCACTGGGGAATCAAACTGGAATACTTAGGCTTTGTAGGCAAGCACCCCAACCGCTGAACCATCTCTCCAGCCTGAAAACTCTTTTTTAAAAAATTATTTATTTATTTATTTATTTGTAAGCAGAGAGACAGCCAGAGAGAGAATTCATGCACTTGGACCTCCAGCTGCTGCAAACGAACTCCAGATGCATGTGCTTTATATGGGTACTGGGGAATTTAACTCAGGTCATTAGATTTTGCAGGCTAGTGCCTTAATTGCTGAGTCATCTCTTCAGCCCTGAAAACTTTTTTTTTTAACAATACTGGGAGAAAATTTGGGCAAAATCTTTGTGATATGAATGGTCTTTTTAAAAAATATTAAATATATTTATTTGAATTCACCATTGTTGTAACAGAGCCAGGAAATTTTACTAGAGACCACAAACAAAAAATTCTTTGCATTTCATACATAGGGTTCTAATACAAAAGAACTTATTAATAAAGCATCTATTGCCTAACAGATTAGATTTGATGAATTTAACAAACACTTAAATTTTCAAATGTGTCAAATGTCCTTTGACTGTGACAATTACCAAAGCAAATGTCACCTTGATAGCTAAGATGCCTCATATTGGATAATTCCTGTAAATGATACCTCATATTACAGTCAAGACATGTTCTTACTGGCTGAAACTAGAGACTTCAGCATGAGTTGCACAGAGAATACAGAATGCTTTAGTTTGCATTTTGTATGAAATGTTGGGCGTGGACTAACCTTGAAGTGTAATGAAATCTATTTTATGTGTTGTTTAGTTATAAAAATGTATTTTTAATAATATATCAAAAGTTGAGTCCTCACTAAGCTTTGAGACCAAGACTACTTTTTTCATTTTGCATGAAATAATTTCTTCAGGATTCTTCTTAAATGCATTCAACACAGACCCTTACTTAGCAAATGTTGGGTTGTTGTTTTGGCATGATAGATTATGGCCTGACAGATTCAAACTAGTACACCATGAAACATGTCCCGTGTAGCCCAGCTTCTTAAGCTATGGGTTGTAACCCTATGTGGGTTAGCAATACCTTAATATGAGGGTTATGAAAAATTTGGCAGCAATAAAAGGTTTCTGAATATTCACTGAGCAAAAATTAATTCAAAATAGAATGTCTATGTATCTGAGGTGTTTCTGGCAATGCTCACCCATGTGGTATCATGACTTCACTGCAGCCTTGGTTCTGAACAGTCATGCATGTGCATGCCATCACAACATGAAATGCCAATGAATGCTGCCTGAAAGACCATTACTCAGATTCAAGACTGTTATGTGTTATGAATTGTAGTGTTTTTGCTGTACTTGCAAAGTATTCTGCTCTCATAAAAACAGAATGGTTTAATTAAGGAAAACAAAGGCTTTTGTTTTCTTACCACCATTCCTCAGCCTGTAAGAATCAAATTAGTATATCTTTGGATTTTATTGTCAGAGTGTTTGATTTTAATAATTGCTGTTTGAGTTGCTAGCTTGAATTTCACAAATGCATTTTACCTTGCAATTAAGATAGGATTTCCAACAGTTTCTGAAATGGCCTTCAACATAATTTTGCTATTTTCTACTACTTATTTATATGAT
Source organism: Zapus hudsonius (assembly GCA_004024765.1). NCBI lineage: Eukaryota > Metazoa > Chordata > Mammalia > Rodentia > Dipodidae > Zapus > Zapus hudsonius. The sequence continues at coordinate 57,584 of PVHP010001741.1, read as the reverse complement.
ATAGCATTCTCAGCATTCAAGATTAAAAAATCAAAATAAGGGCTGAAGAGATGGCTTAGCGGTTAAGGCATTTGCCTGCAATGCAGAAGGACCAGAGTCCGATTCCCCAGTGCCCATATAAAGCCAGATGCAGTTCATTTGCAGAAGCTGGAGGCCCTGGTGTGCCCATTCTCTCCTCTCTCTCTCTCTCTCTCTCTCTCTCTCTCTCTCTCTCTCTCTCTCTCCCTCCCTCCCTCCCTCCCTCCCTCCCTCCCTCCCAAATAAATAAAATATTTAAAAATAAATCAAAATAATCAGTCAATTCTGAAAAACATTGAAGATGTTTTACATCTTGTAGTATCAACCATTTAGCTAAGATTTAATTCTTTATGTAAAAATAAACAAAACAAAATGTAAAAATGAACATATCCATCTCCTTAATGTGCCATTTTGTTTTTACAAGTGGTAAATTTCTCTAATAAATGGTAAAATTGTATGTATACTAAAGAACTGTTTTAAAAGAAATATCTTCATGATTTATTATCAGTAAATGTTTGATTTTACGCCTATTTTATTAGTTACTTTTCTCATTGCTACAAAATGTACCTGACAAACCCAACTCAGTGAGTGAATGGCTTATTTTGAGGGAACAGTCGATTATGGCAGGGAAGTCATGGAGGCAGGAATGTGAGGCATCTGATCACATTACATCTGCAGTCAGGAATCAGATCGAGATGAAGGCTAGTGCTCAACTAGCTTTCTCCTTTTCTAGGACCCTAATCCATGGAATGTTGCCACTAGTGTTTAGGGTGGGTCTTCCCATCTCAACTAAACAATCTAGAAACTTCCTCACAGACATACCAAGAGATTTATTTCATAGGTGATTCTAGATTAGTATTAACCATCATAAGTCCACTCCTTGTCAACTTGATACCCAAACATACCCCTATTAAGCTATAACTTCCCACCTCTTCACCTCTTGTTCCCATAAGCTCATGGTCATCTCATAATGCAATCTTACTCAGTCCAATTTCATAAGTCCCTATAGTCTTTAACAGTTCCAACACTATTCTAAAGTCCAGAATCTCTTCTGGGACTCAAGGCAAAATCTCTTAACTGTGAGTACCTATTAAAAAAAAAAAAAACAAGTTGCATACTTCTACTAATACAATGGTGCAGAGTGAAATTGCCATTCCCAAAAGGAAGATGTGGAGCACAGCAAGGAAAGATCCAGCCAGAGCAAAACCAAAACCCAGCAGGGCAAACATCAAATCCTGCAACTCCATTTCTAGCATCTAGGGCTCATGATGGAATCATCTGGGATCAGGTCTCACCTCTCCAGTTCTGCCTTCTGCAGCATACATAACCTCTCTTTTAGGCCTGCTTCACTCAACTTATGCATCTTTCTTTGGTGACAGCCCATGCTCCTGCATCTTTAGCATCCTGAGGTCTCTACCGCAACTTAGATTTCACCTTCATTATCACACAATTGCCTCAGAGCGCCTCCTTGCAGGAAATCTAATTGCCTCACCTTGCAACTTTAAACTTCCTCCTTTGCCTGCCAGATGCCACATTTTTCATAATTTTCTGCTCTCCTCTCACTGAAGATCTGGATATGAACAGTGAGCAATAACACAGTGTGAATGGTATTCTGTCTTGAAATTCCTTCACCAAACAAATTGGTCCATTTGAATTCATACTATTTAAGTTCTCAAGACATGGGCAGAATATAGCCAGGTTCTTTGCCAGACTATAACATGAATGACCACTGGCCAAGTTCCCTATAAAGTCCTTCTTCCCCTCTGAAACTTCAGGAGCTAACCCTTCACTATCTGCACACTACCCCCCCCCCAATTCTGGTCCTTTAAACTACCACCAGAATGGCCCATTAAGCTCTACTTGTAGCATTCTAGAGCTTTTCTAGCCCCAAATTTTAAATTCTCACATTACTCTTACAACCTAGTTCCAAAAGCCTGAAGAACCACATGGTGGTCAGGTTTATCAAAGCAATGACTCCACTTCTCAGTACCGATTTTCCCTATTAGTTTTCTCATTGCTGCAGCAAATTACCTAATAAAAGCAACTTGAGGGCTGGAGAGATGGCTCAGTGGTTAAGGCACTTGCCTCTAGTGCCTAAGGCTCCGGGTTCAATTCCCCAGGACCCACATAAGCCAGACCCACAAAGTGGTTGCTCGCGCTTGCGCTCTCTCTCTCTCTCTCTCTCTCTCTCTCTCTCTCTCTCTCTCTGTCTCTGTCTCTCTCTCTCTCCTTGAAAATGAATTTAAAAAAAATTTTTAAAGCAACTTGAGGAAGGAAAGGTTTATGTTGGCTTACAGTTTGAGTGTGTAGTTGATCATGGCAGGGAAATTATGGTAACAAGAGTGTGAGGTCACATTACATATGCACTCAGGAAGCAGAAAACGATGAATGCTGGTGTTTAGCTTGCTTTCTCCTTTTTAATCAGCCTGACACCCCAGCCTATGGGATGGTATTGCCCACAATTAGGTTGGATCTTCCTACCTCAGTTAACCCAACCCAGAAACTCTCTTACAGATATCCTCAGAGGTTTGCTATTCTATTCCTGTCAAGTTGACAGTATTCACCATCATACCTATGGAACTGGGGTAACATAAAAATGTCTCAGGTGAAAATGGGTCATAAGGAACCCCCCCCCCACATGGCATATTATAGAAAACCTTTAAAAATTACTTCCTGGACTGGGGAGATGGCTCAGAAGTTAAAGGTGCTTGCCTGAAAATCCTGCTGGCCCATGTTCATTTCCCAGTACTCATGCAAGATCAGATGTACAAAGTGTCACATGTGTCTTGAGTTCTTTTGCAGTAGCAAGAGGCCCTGGCTGGTTGGTTTCCTCATTCTCTCTCCTCACAAATAATTTTTTAAAAGTCACTTGTCACTTATTAAGAATAAGAGTAAGGAACACTCAGTATTTTCTTCTGGCCTCTACAGATACATGCACAGAACACTGCTGTCATGGTTTGATCCAGGTGTCCCCCACAAACAAATGAATATGTTCTGGGTAATCGATCCTCAGCTGATAACAGTTTGGATTTTACAACCTCGATGGAGCTGTGTTGTTGGGGGTGGGCTTATGGGGTTATAAGCCAGCTTCCCCTTGCCAGTGTTTGGCACACCTTCCTGCCGCTGTTTGCAGTGCTATGGTGGAGGTGATGTCCACCCCTCTGCTCATGCCATCATCTTCCCTGCCAGGATAGAGTCTTCCCTCAAGTCTGTAAGTCTAATAAACCCATTCCTCCACAAGCCACTTTTGTTTGGGTTCTTTCTGTGCAGCAACTACAAAGCTGACTGCAATAGTTTTGGTGCCAGGATGTGGGGTCTGTTGCTGCTAGAACCCTGATCTTGTGGCTTTGGTCTTCTGGAAGTGAAAAGACCTGAATGAAATAAGAACTATGGACTGTGAGGCTTGGCTTACGAGGGTGAAAAAGAACTTGGTCAGGACTGTGCCAGAAGCAGTTTGTGTGAGAGGCTTGCTGCGTTCTGCCTGCCTGTGTCCTGGGAACCTGTGCAGGGTTGTTTTATGTAAAGATGGATTTGTTGTTTTATGAGCAGATGGAGATGGCACAGAAAGAAAGATCTTTGGATCAAAACTTCTGCCCGTTCACCTGCAGTTGTTTGAGAGATTAAAACCATTGAGATTGGGCTAGCTGGTCTTCACTGGAACAATAGGAAGAACACAGACTCTTTGAAGTAAGGGGCCTGAATGCTCTGTTCCCCCCTGGATTAACAAGTTGGTAGCCCACCTGGTTCTGTGGAGTAGAACAAATGCAAGAAGAGAGGATCATTGGATTTGCAACACAGTTTCTGTTTGAAAAATGGCCATCGGCTTGTGAAGCAGGTGTGTTGGGTTGCCTGCGTGGAAGCCTGATGGAACCATGAGGATGAACTGTGGGTTGCAATAGAGACCCAATAAGATGCCAGGACTATGGATGGCTGCCAAGGCGAGCTGCCAGCACCGGATGAAGTTTTCCTGGACTATGAGTAGCTGAGCTGGAGGGGTGGAATTGAATCTCCAAGAGATTTGTTATTGGTTAGAATCATTGAACTTGGAGTTAGAGATTGATGGTGCCCTGCTTGTTTTAAATCTTGTATTGGTTCAATCTGTTTTTGTTGTGCTTCATATTTTGCAGTGTGAATGTTCTGTGCCATTATGCGTTTATTTTTGGTATTATGGCTCAGTTGAAAGCTGTGGGGACTTAAGAGTTGAGCTGAACGCATTGTATTTACATCATGTATGATTATTAGTTTGTGGGGGCCAGGGGCGGACTGTCATGGTTTGATCCAGGTGTCCCCCACAAACAAATGAATATGTTCTGGGTAATCGATCCTCAGCTGATGACAGTTTGGATTTTACAATCTCGATGGAGCTGTGTTGTTGGGGGTGGGCTTATGGGGTTATAAGCCAGCTTCCCCTTGCCAGTGTTTGGCACACCTTCCTGCCGCTGTTTGCAGTGCTGTGGCGGAGGTGATGTCCACCCCTCTGCTCATGCCATCGTTTTCCCTGCCAGGATGGAGTCTTCCCTCGAGTCTGTAAGCCTAATAAACCCATTCCTCAACAAGCCGCTTTTGTTTGGGTTCTTTCTGCGCAGCAACTAGAAAGCTGACTACAACAACTGCATTAGCAAATATACGTGTACATACACACACACACACACACACACACACAAACACACACACACACACACCACCAGTACAATACATATACATGCAAAAAATATTTTAAAGTCACTTACTAAAGGAACTTCTAAATGCTTTGTTAGTAAACAGAATCCTCAGTCCTGGTAATTGAAATTATTACATTAGCTGTTTATATCTAATTTTCTCCTGATAAAAGAAAGAATTCTATAAAGCTTATTTTATATGCATTTTATATGAAAAACAAAATATGATGAAAATATGTTGCCTTACATTGAGAGTAACTAGACGTGGACTCGCAAAGTAAAACTAAATTATCCAGATTCCTTGTGAGTAAGTCTGCCAGGGCAGATGCTCACATATTTATCATGTGACGACAGGTAACTCTAAGGCCACAAGTTTTAAATCACTTCTCTAACATTGACACAGCCAGGGACACAGGCAGAAAAATCTCTTTGGCAAGCAGGATGGTTACTGATTTGGTTTTCATTTTTCTTTTGGCATAGACAGCATTAACATGTTAAATATGTTACAGTAAATAAACACTATGCTCACAAGACAGTTGGAAAGAGTCTGAATACAATCATGGCTGAGGCTGAGTCCCTACCCTGCTGTTCTGTGCTCTGCTTGTCACACTGTGATATGCATACCCAAGAGCTCATGGAACATATACCGCAGCTCAGAGAATTAAACTTACCTAATGAAAGGGAGCATTAAAATATGTGTCATGGTGTAAAATGAAAATTTCCATGTACTTGAGAGATACAACATGAAAGTTCAAAGAAATTGAGGCCCATGGGAGGTGGGGAGGAACTTACCCTGCATTTCTCCTCAGCTGAGAGCCAAACACTGCTCTCAGACAGGCAGGGTACTGACACTGTGAGTTTTACATTTGTATAGTTCCTTAGGGCCACACAGGATGACAGTGACTTATGAGGTTGTGACTATCTCAATAAAGGAGCAACACTAGTGAGTAACCCAGACAAAGGAAAATGCACAGAAGTTATGCCTGGCCAGGGTACAGCTCAGAGATAAAGTGCTTGCCTAGCATGTCTTGGGTTGCACCCCAGCATTGAAATAAATTCAGGTCAGAATGGGTTATCTATGCACATCACTTAGGAGACTAAACTTGCCAACACTGCAAATTACTCAGGATGGTTTTCAAAGTGGTGTCTTAAAAATGAGCCAGTCACTAAAATGCATGATGCCACTTAAATAGGGAATCTGTGATCATCAAGTCACAGTGACAGAAGGAATAGTGAGTACAAGTAGCTGGAGGAGAGGGGCCTGGGGAGCTGCTGCTCTCATCTTGCAAGAGGAAACGTTATGAAGGTCTTGTCACAGCATTGTGAAGGTGCTTCATGCCTCTGAGCCGTGCACTTCACTATGCCAACATGGATTGTGTATTGTGGGTTTTAATGCCATCTTAAACAGTTTTCTTCTCATGATATTTTGTTTGAATTGAGCTCCATTATGAATTTTTTCTCTTCCCCAGGTTTTGTGTGGTGCTGCTGCTTTTCTATTTTTTTGTGTGTGTGTGTGTGTGTGTGTGTGTGTGTGTAAGTAAGAGCAGCAGCCATGGGGGACCCTGGACTCTCCAAGTTGCAGTTTGCCCCCTTCAGCAGTGCCCTGGATGTTGGCTTTTGGCACGAGCTGACACAGAAGAAGCTGAATGAATATCGGCTGGATGAGGCCCCCAGAGACATTAAGGGTTATTACTACAATGGTAGGTAGTCCCTGACTGCATCTTCAGTCATCCCTGAGTCCTCTCCATCCTCCAGTGTGGTGTCTTTCTCTTAATTCATGCACTTATTCCTATGACTTTTATAGTGCTGGAGCTGGGACCCAGGAACATATACTAGATGAGCTCTCTCCCAGCATCCATATCCTTCAGCTCTCCTCTGAAAAAGGATGCCTGTGTCTTACATTCTCAGCTCTATACTAGTTTCTTGTCTCCTTACTGACTTTTGCCCAAGTCCATTTTTTAATTTCCTTATCTCTCTTTTGGGAAAGTAGGAGAGAATAGTGAAACCCAAGTTATTAAGGCAAATACTGATCACTTAGCTTTACTGTGGAAAGAAACTGAAAGTGCTCACCTCCCCCCAGCACCATTCTGCTGCTATTTATACAGATGCTCTCTGTGTATCAGGGATCAGCTCTATGGGCTCAACTAAAAAAGAACAAGAGGGGCTGGGGAAATGGCTCAGTGGTTAAAGGCACTAGCTTGCAAAGCTTGCCACTCTGGGTTCAATTCCCAAGATACTCAAGTAAGCCAGCCCCCAAAAGTGGTACAAGCATTTGGTGTTAGTTTGCTTGGGCTTAGATGCCCTGGTCCACACACGCATATGCACATGTGTTCAAATAAATAAATAAATACTTTTAAAAGAACAACAGTACTTAGACCTTTTTGTTACGTATGCTATTTTCTGACTTATTACTAAAAATATGATGATGCCTCTGTCTAGGTGATTCTGCTGGCCTGCCCGCTCGCTTAACTTTGGAGTTCAGTGCTTTTGATATGTGAGTATTTCTAGTTCAAAATCTAAAGAGCACTGTTAGTTTTTTTGTGAGGAATGAGCATTCTCCATCCATGGTGGGCCTCTGGTGGAACTAAGGAAGCTCCTTAGGAGTAGAGCCATCGCCTTCCACTAAGTCGAGAGCTACTTGCTTAGGACTGTCTGGTTCATTTTTCAGAAGAAACATTGAATGTTTTCTGAAGCCTTTTAAGCCTAATACAGTCTAGTTGTATTGGAACTTAGATAACATCTCTTAAACTTGAATAATCCAGGAATTTTGATTGAGGATACTGTGATCCTGCAGCTGTAACTTACAGAGAAATTGCTTGATTTCATTGGGCATGTTTTTTTCCTTCACCTGTTTTGTGCTCCCATTGTTTGAGGCAATGTATTTTGGAAATAGCACTGAACATGAATGTGTTCAGTTTTGTTGAAGAGGAAATCAGATTTTGCTGGACAGACTCTGCCAGCATAAAGCTGGTTAAAAGCAAATCAGTCCTGTCCTTGAAACTCTGTGGCAAGCATTGAGCTGAGGAATATTGCCCTGGGCCTCTTTCCCTTAAGGATCCTCTTTAGTCATTAGAAGCATTGTCCTTTCTAAGTCTCAAATTGGACTTAATTAAAGAAAGAGAAGGTATACCTCTCACCCTTGAGAAACTTGAAAAGTAGTTAAGGCAGGAGGAGTGGTGCATAGTCATGTATGCAGCAGAGGGGCAGCTTCTTTCTCTGCTTATGTCATTAGCAACAAACACAGGGCTACTATGTTCTAATGGGACCTGGGGTGGTTGATGGGAAGAAGACAGTAGACTCTGTTAGAAGATGTTATAAAGAGAAACTTAGAGATTTGGGAGAAAGTGAGAAATAATGTGGATATCCCCAGAGTGTGACTTCCCAGGTTCCTATAGGTTCCCCCTAGGCCTTTGAAGTGAAGACTCCTAGATATGAAAGCAACCTCTGCTCTTTTCTCTGCAGGATTTATTGCACTCTGGCTACCTTGTCTACCTATTGGCCACATGAAAATAACTCAAGCAAGTAGCCCCAGTGCCTTCCTGAGTCATTACTGTGAAATTTGTAGGATGGAGTAGTATTTAGATAGAGTGCTTGCAAGCAGCCAGACTTCAGGCCTCTGTGAAACACATTCTTTACCAAGTGTATCTGTCAGCTTTTGCATTACTACAACATGCCAGACACCTGAAACAGCTGACCTTATAAAGAGAGAAGGCTTCTTCAGCATGCACTTTTGGAGATTCAAAGTCCAAGATCCAGTGGGAGTGCAGGGGAGCCTAGGGATGAGGAACTATTTGCTTGGTATCTGGTGAGAGCAGCTCATTATAATGAGAGTATATGTAGGGAAAAAGGTCACATCTCAAGTAAGTTCACACAGCAATAGAGAGGAGGCCACATTTAGGCCATTATAACAGCCTCTGTGATAACTACCAAGAAGTTCCTAGAGAACTACCTCCTGGGACCTAATGACCTAATGACCTCTAGGCTCCAGCTTGCCAAAGATTCTTTCTCCTCCCAATAGCACCACCCTGAGTACTAAGCCATTAGCACATGCATCCAGACCGTAGTACCAGGTTAGTGTATACAACATTGAAAACTAATTTTTGGCTTTAGTGTATATTCTAACTCATTAAATAGCTTTCTTGAGATATTATTCAATTACCATAAAACTTATCCTTTTTGGTGAGTGGTTGGAAGTATGTTCATAGGCTTGCTCCCACTGTCTAGTCTAGAACATTGTCACCCCTAAAGAAAGCAGTTTCCATCTGTCACGCTCCATCCCCCTCCTCTCTTTTCTCCAGTCTTAGGCAATCAAGGTATAACAGTCTGCCTCTGAGAATTAACCTATTCTGGGCATTTTATATAAATAGAAACATAGGAGGTCGACTTCCTAAGGAGGAAGATTTGAACTAAATTCCCCTGTCCCCAGGTTAAATCATCATTTCTGATACTCTCTAGCCTGGTTACCTCCCCTGGTGGAAGCTGTCATTTTTTTTCCTTGGGAGCTTCAGATTTTGTCACTAACTTGCCCAAATGCTGGTGTTGCTAGAGCTATCCTGGCAGGTGCCTGAGTTCCTGAGAGTAACTTGTAGCCCTCTCAGAGTGAGGTTAAAGCGTGGCCCTCGGACACCTGGAATATTTGGACATGTGGGAAGAAGAGTCCCATCCTATTCTGTGCTTGATTCCAGTCTACTTTCTGCCTCAGCTAGAGCTGATCTGATGTGGAAGCTCTACGGACAGCTTTACTTCCTTTCACTCTCTAGGCCTGAGCTTGCTCCCTTGTTATCTCTCTCTCTCTCCTCAAGACTGCCTTTGATGTCCTCCTCTCAGCCTACGTGTATTCTTTAATTGGAGGAGCTGGTGACACACAGTGATTTGCTGACTCATAGCTCCCCTGGGAAGGCTGTGGCCACTGAAAGTTAGCTGTCCCTCAGGACTTGACTATTGAGCCACTGTCACTTGCCTGTCTTAGATTTATATCTGTTCTATCAGGCATACTGTGATGAGTGCTTTAAAATGTGACAATAATCATAATAAATATAATAGACATAATAATAATGTGATGTGAGAAGTATACTGAAACAACAATATGTGATGAGGGTAATGAAATAGTTAACACAACCTAAGCACAACTGGAGGATAAAATGTTAAGTATAAGAAATGTTAAGAAGTTTATTAAATATAATAAGTAAAATATGAAAGTATTTTAGTTATGATAAGTAAAGCTGAAGTATGGGAATATTTGAGTGTTAAAGAATTGGTTTAATATTGTCAAAGCATGGTTAAATAAGTAGTTTAAAGTTACATTTTAAATGTCTGGAAAGCTAATAAAAGTGAAAAGAATAGGAAGCTTAAAGGTGTTGATTGTTAGAATATAGCTAAAGAGTTTGTTACCATATATTACATATCATTGTAACAGTGTGATACAATATTGTTAAAATGTAGAAATAATATATATAGCCAAAAGTTAAAATGCATTTTAACTGTCATTTTGAGTATGGAAAAACGTGTAAGGGTTTTTTGCTGTGTAAGGTCTGGTCAGTACTGATAAGGTGCATAATAATGTCAGCAGGAGCTAAAGAAAGTATATATAAACTGACCCATAAAGCCATGTTCTGAGATGCCTCTCTGACACTCGTTGAGTGTTGGGATCACAATGGCACCCTGTCCCCTGGGGTGAGAGTCTGACACATCTCCCTACTCTTTTCCCAATTGGAGTGGCACCCATCTGCTCCAGGTCACTCCCCCGAAGTCTGGCCATTGGTGTGTGTGTGTGTGTGTGTGTGTGTGTGTGTGTGTGTGTGTGTGTGTGTGTGTGTGTTTGAAGGAAAGTCAGATCAAACTGAATGAACTAGCCAGGTCAGGAGTAGAGAGAACTTGTGGGAGATGTGCCTGTGCCTTTCTTAGTAAACCAAACCTTATGCCAACTACTGACTCATGTCAAATTGAGACACATCCTGTAACGCCCCCTTGCAGCCTCAACATAGACACTGCAAAGTACCAGTCCCCTTACACTCCTCAAGACCATGATTAACAGTACCCTCTCTCACATTAATTCTAAACTGGTGAGGACTTGAATATTTTATTTTAGCTTCCATGATGCCTGAAGCAGGGGCTGATCACTCAGACTGCAAATCTGCCCACTTTCAGTCTGCTGAGAGCCAGTGCATCTTCTCCCTGACTTTCACTTCTCCCAGGCTCATGCAGATTTGGGGACAGTGTAGTGGATCATGTAAATGATACCATATATTAGCAGTAGCCCCTCCTGCCTTTGTTGGTGGGACTCAAGCATGCAAGGGCTTTGATTAGCAGCAGCTGTGTGCAGACCCATGTTTGAGACAGGCTAGGTAACACAAGCAGGCAGACTTACTCTGGCTCTTGGGGGACTTACTGTCTTCCTGGCAGGGTCTATATGACTGTTGCTCTGAATATTAAGCTGTTTTATTTGCCATCTTTAACTGAGAAAATGGGAGCATTCCCTGGAGGGTGAAGATTGGAGCTGACCACTGGAACCTGTGAGGGTTTGAGCAGGGTGTGTCCCTTGAGTCAGTTATTGGTGGGTTCAGACTCCACTCTGCTTGGGATTATGTGATCTAGGCAAGCTGTTTACATTGTTAAGTGGGGTAAAGCATTGCTATGAGAATTCAAGTCTTACCAAGTACCTGGCTCAGTAAGTCCCCCCTCTCAAGTTTAATATGAGAAATAATAAAAATGAACCTTTGTTTGGGGGCAGTGGAAGAAGGGCATGCAGACAAGGTTAGGAATACGGGATATGGAGGCTTCCTTTGGAACAGCACCTGCTTTGTAGTTCTTGAATGATGATGATTTTCATCTTTTTCAAAGAAATGGACCATTAGTCTTCTTCCCACCCAGTGAGTGGTACTGTGGTTCACTTATCATCCCAGCTGTGCCAGCCTACCATGTTTCTCTTGTGTCTAGGAGTGCCCCCACGCCTGCACGTTGCTGTCCTGTCATTGGAACCATGTACAACACCAACACACTTGAGGCTTTCAAGACTGCAGACAAGAAGCTCCTTCTGGAACAAGCAGCAGATGAGGTCAGCTACACAGACATGACATATCAGTTGTATCACCTGTGGTCCCTGCAGGTACACTGTTTCTGCTCAGGCACATGGGTCTGCCTCAGAATCTGGCCCCTAATAGATACTCAGAGATGTTGACAAGTTTAGGTTTATTTCCCCAACTATCACCTGTGCCAGTGAGAAGGTGAAGGGAAGCCTGCCAGGCTCAGCTAGGGCTGGGCAGGAAGTTCATGGCAGGGAACAGGTTAAAGGTGAATGTTTGCTGCTGATCTCAGGTGAGTGTTTAGAGCAGCATGGCTTCCCACAGTTATATGTCTGTGACAGATTGTATCTGGATGTTCTATGTTTGGTGCCCACAAGAAGCTTGGCTGCCCTGGTACCACAGTGCAATGGATTACCTCACAGGCTCTCCAGTGTTGCCAGGCCTGATCGACATCACTTGATTTATGAAGTCTTCTGTGGCTTGGCTCTTACTTCCCTCTTTGGCCTTTTTGTCCTGTCACTCTTGCTCTTGGGTCCTCTGCCTCCTTCACAGCAACTCACAGATAACAGCTCTTTCTTGTCTCCTCTCCCCTGGGATGTGATGATCTTTCTGCTTGGAATGCCTTTGCTTTACTTTCTTACATCTACGGTACAGAAAAATTTGAAATGGTGGGTAGAAGGGAACAGTTTATTCCAACCCTCCTTAACCTATTTAATTGACACTAGCCTTAATAAAGAATTGTCATATTGAACACCATTGATTGGGCTGCATATTAGTATAGCCATAAAATAATATGAAATGTCTTCAAAAAACTAAAAATAGAACTACCGTGTAATGTAGTAATCCCACTGCTGTGTATGTACCCAGCAGAAATGAGATGAGAGTGTTAAAGAGACATTTGCAGTCCTGTGTTCATTGCAGCTCTGTGCACAGCACTCAGTGGTTTTTAAAAGCAACAACATTTAGCGACGCAGGTATGACAGCATTTTGTGATCACTAGCTACACCTATATCAGCTTTTACTTATAGTCACAGCACCTGCTGAGTGCCCAGAAACATGGAGTTCAGGCTTTATTCATCTTTGAAGGCAAGAAGATTCCAAATAAGGCTTTAAGAAAGACCCACTATGTATTTTAAATCACTTTCCTGAGTTCTTCATCACTCTCCCTACTAAGGATGGTATTCCACCCTGAAATTGTACCTGCTCCTATGACTTGCATTTATGCCAGTCTGTTTCCACAGTCTCAGAGCTTCTTGAGGGTAGGGGCCATGTGTCTCATTTCTGTAACCCTGACATGCCTAGGACATAGTAGACAATGAGTAAATTCCTGCTAATGGGAACCTGAGAGCACCAGTGGCCTGGTCACCTCCTCCATGATGATTCTTGTGGAGAACAGGTACAGAGGAACTCTAACTTGGCTGAGAGGCAGTGTGGAATGGGTAGTCAGGTAACTTCAATGCCTGAGAGAGTGGTGCTAGGCCTGAAAGGAAGAAGAACCTGTGCTTGTCACTCACACACTTCGCTTGACAGTGAGATGCTCAGAAATGCCCATCCTCCTTAATGTCCTTTTTTTCCTCTGGCAGATCTGGGAATCCATAAAGTCAGGTGCTGCTCTAGAAAACCCTGTGCTCCTCAACAAGTTCCTGCTTTTGACCTTTGCAGTAAGTAAATGGCTTCCTGTTGATGGAGACTGGTGAAACCCCAGTTCGGCCCTGTTTTCTGGAGCTATCAACAAATGCCCTGCTTTCTGGAGCTATCACCTCCCAGTGTTTGGGATGGGTGCTAAAGAAATGCTTGCTGATTAGTGGCCAGATAGTCCTGGCACTTATTAGCAATGCAAAATTAATTTACCCCTACCAATCATACCGAATTTGGTGCATGGCTTCTCTAACATGGTGACCCAACTCCTGTCACTCAAGCAGGATAAGCTGGCCCAAGCAGCAGTGGTTTCATTGTTGCCAACTAATGTCTTTGTTAAATACAGTCTTGCAGGCTGATATGATAGTACATGCCTATAATCCCAGGACTCACAAGGTAGAGGCAAGATGATTACCACAAGTTCAAGGCCATCCTGGCCTACATAGCACATTTCAGGCCGGCTAGGGCTACTTGGCAAGACCCTGTCTTAAACACCCTTCCCAAAACAAAACAACCAACAGTCCCTCAGAAATTACTCCTTAGGCCTGTTGTGTTACTCATCTTTCTGTCAATATGACAAAATACCTGAGACAATCAACTTATAAGAAGAAAAGGTTTATTATAACTCACAGTTTCAGAGGTTTTGGCCATGGTCACTTACTCGTTGTGTTTGGTGCATCATGGTAGGAAGAGGAAACTGCTCCTCTCATTGTAGCTGAGATTCACAGAGAGAGAAGCAGGAAGGTCTAGGATCCCACTATTTCTTTTAAAGATATGCCTTCAGTGGCCTAATTTCCTCCTACTAGACCCCACCTCCTCAAGGTCTTGCCACTTCCTAATGGTACTATATTCTGAGGGCCAAGCTTTTAACATATATGCCTTTTGGGGTACACTCCAGATATAAACTCTGTCATCAGTCATATAAGGGAAAGGAACTTCTGGGTTAGAGAGATTATACTATGTCACTTGACCACACAATTAGTTATTAAGAAAGAAAAGTGTGTTCTGTGCACAAGACCTAAATTTTGAAAAATCAAGAGCAGCCTTGAAGAAGAAAAGAAATAGTATGAGTGTAGCATCTGCCAACTAGTTAAGTATGGGTTAGGAGCCAGGGGGTCCTGTCTCAGTGAGGAAAAAAAGTTGGAAAAAGGCAGGAGTTGCTTCTGTGAGCTATATACACATATGTACATGCATGTGAGTGTGGACAAGATGGTTCCTGATGGTTCAAATTTAAGTTGTTTTGTTTGTTTGTTTGTTTTGGTGGTGCTGCTGGGGATTGAACACAGAGCTTCACACATGCTAGGCAAATGCTGTATCATTGAGCTACATCCCAAAGCCCTCCAATTTAGGATTTTTAAAAAAAATGTGGAAACATCCAAACACCATTCTATAACAGGAAAGCTGGGGTTCCCAGCTAATTCCAATGTCCTTAAAACTTAAGAGTACCTGGATTCTTGTTCTATAAAATTAAAGAATTAAAATGATAGATCACCAGAGGATAAAATATAGTGGGAGGCTTGATTTCAAAGGAAAGAAGTTACAGAGATCTCTAGCCACTAATAAGTAGAGAGCACATGGGGGTGGTTTTAACCACATGGCTATGAAGTCAGGGGATCTTTGCTGGGCAGCCAAGCAAGAGGAAGAAGGGAAGGACTCCTATCATGAGGAAAAAAGGTTCATGTGGGAAAGAAGCCCGAGCCCCCTCACCATAGCCCTGGTGGCTGTGGTGAGGGGGGCTTTCCTAGGCCTGGAGATGCAGATGTCTCTCTGCTGGGCAGCCTTGGGGGAGAAGAGAGCAATTCTTCCTTTTCCAGGTGACTATATCCCCCTGGCCCGGGTGAGCTAGAGAGACAGCTGGTTGGTCTGGCTTTGACCAGTTTCAGGATTAGGTTTGAATTCTAGTAAGAGATACTTCCCACTGAAGGGAGGGGGTCAGATAAGGAGAGAGATAAATGGAGCCTCTGCAAGCACAAGCCCAGAGACACTCCGGGTTACCTTTGGGTCCTGGTCACTCTCAACTGTCACAATTCCATTTTCATTTTCAGTACAGTATTCAATAAATTATGACTTATTTAGCACTTTGTGCCATAAGAGGCTTCATGTTAGGTAACTTTACCCAGTCAGTGTTATTATGTGTTTAATGTAGTCTGGCTAAGCTATGGTGCTCAGTAGGTTTTGTGTCTTTCATGATATTTTCAGAGAGGGTCTCATGTACCTCAGGCTGGCCTGAAACTCAATGTAGCGTAGGTTGACCCTAAATTCCTTATTGTCATGCCTCCACCTCCCAAATACTGGATTTATAAGCATGCATCACCCCACCCAGCAGGTTAGATGTCTTAAGTACATTTTCAACCTAGGATGTGATGTTTTCAATTTACCATAGGCTTATCTGGACATAATCCCATAATGGAAGAACATGTGCCTATAAAATGTAGGGAGGGATGGAGGGAGGGAAAAAAATGTTGGCCACATAATATTCTGTCAGGGCTATCTTCTACAGACTCTTATTGACATTTAGGCTAGTGTTTTTGATATGTTAATGTTCCCTATTTAAAAACCACTGCCTTGAGCAATATTGTCCATATTGATATTTTTCCACTTGCGGTGTTTATTTAGAATAGCTTCTTTGGAGTTGATGAGAAGCATTTTAATGTTGCTGGGTATAAAGTGTGCTATTCCAACACAGCCTAATTGATTTTGGATATTAGTCCCCTTCTATAAATTTAATTTATTCAGTCAGTCAGTCACATATTCATTCATCAAAGTTGGACTTAAGAACATGTTTCCATATAGATTTAAATATGAGAATTGAGAGAGAGATAGGACAAGAAAGAAAGATAAGCCGGGCGTGGTGGTGCACGCCTTTAATCCCAGCACTCGGGAGGCAGAGGTAGGAGGATTGCCGTGAGTTTAGGCCACCCTGAGACTACATAGTGAATTCCAGGTCAGCCTGGACTAGAGCGAGACCCTACCTCGAAAAACCAAAAAAAAAAAAAAAGAAAGAAAGAAAGAAAGATAAGTGCTATTATGCAAGTAGAGAGAGAACGTATGGCCTTGCCAGAGCTCCTTGCCCCTGCACAAGAACTACAGATGCATGTACCATTTTGTGGGTCTGGCTTTATGTGGGTACTGGGGAATTGAACCTGGACCAGCAGCTTTGCAAACAAGCACCTTTGACCACTGAGTCATCTCCCCAGTCCCTTATTTACTTTTTTAAAAATAATTTTATTTTATATTATTATTTATTTCTTACTGAAAGGGGAGAGAGAAGGCAAGAGAGGGAGGGAGGGAAGAAGAGAAGATGAGAATGGGTGCACCCAGAGCTTCTTGACACTGCTAACGAATTTCAGATGCATGTACCACTTTGTGCATCTGCCTTTACATGGGTACTGGGGAATCAAATCCAGGTTGTTAGGCTTTGCAAACAAAAGCCTTTAACTACTAAGCAATCTCTCCAGCCCTCTTATTTACATTTTAATCAAGGCTTTGGTCTTGCCTCTCCTCCTCTGCCACTTCTCCTAAAAGCCATCTCTATGATTCACTACCAGGCACAGGAGAGACCAGTGGGACTCAAACCTCAGGCAGCCAATAAGCTGTTATCTATGAGGAGCACTTTTTTTTTTTTTTTTAGCAAGTTCTGTGGGGAGAAAGAGCAAGATGTTCCAGTTCTAGGTGTGATTTTTGCATCCATCATTTGTCTACATCGTTGAATGATTTATGAGTTCTGTTGCCAAAGGTTTCTGAGTTTGTTACTTGAACATCAGTCCATTTTCATACCAAGAATTCTAATCAGTAATTTAGGCTTAATAAGAAAATAATATTAGCTTTTACTTCAACTTTTAAATCATTTTTTAGCATCAATGGGTATGTTGGCCTTGATGCCCTTTTTGCCAAGAATTCTTAGCCTGGCTTTAAAAGAAAAATTTTAAATCCCTCTTTAAAATATTCACACCCAAGGGGCTTTATGCTTAATTTGCTCAAGGTCTTTTGTATCCTGAGGAAAAAAGAATCCTAAAAAATTCAAGCCTTTTGGCTTCTGAAGATGACCTGATGGAGCTTCTTGGAACATGTGAGGTCCTTCATCTTGAATTGGTTAACCTTTTGCTAAAGATCAGTTATGACAAATCACTTAAATACAAAGAAGAGAGAATAAGCTCTGGGGATACTTTGCTTTCCTTTCTGCTGGTTTTAGGCCTCAAAGGGCCAGACACTTCATTCATTTCAGTTTTGCAGTTTGTCTTGCTAATGTGAAAATAGAATTTTTTTTCCTTAGCAGATCAATCCATGGAAGAGCTAGACTGCAGGAACTATAATTACTAGGTTTTCTTACTTGAGAAGCATGTTTATATATACATTTATATAATTTTCCAGTAAAATTTCTTGAATTTATTCAATGTAGTTACATAGTATATGAAAAGAAAATATAACCCTCTAACATTTAATTTTATTATTAGTCTTTATTGATACAGGTACTTAGATTTGGTTAACTGTCCTCACCTCCTCTTTTACATATTAAATGTCATCAAATATGACTCCATTTTTTCGGACTTTCTTTTAAAAATTATTCATTAAGAGAGAGAGAGAGAGAGAGAGAAAGAGGCAGACAGAGTATGGGCACTCCAGATCTCTTGCTGCAAACAAATTCTAGACACATGCACCACTTTGTGCAATTGGCTTTACAAGGGCACTGGGGAATTGAACCTGAGCTGTCAGGGTTTGCAAGCAAGGGCCTTTAACCACTGAGACATCTTCCCAGCCCTCAACTTTCTATAGACAATTTTCATACTTGTATTTAATCATGATCTCCTTCCTGAATCAACCTTTTCCATCTCTCTTTTACCGAATGAACCCCCTCTGTTTTCCAACTAGTATGGTTCCATTTCTGTGAAAAGTCCAAAGGAGGCACATCCATAGAGAAAGGTAATGTTGCCATAGGGGATGAGTAGGTTGTGGGCACTTTCTGCTGATAGATACAAGTTTTCTTCTTGGTATAGTGATGGTAGTTTAGCTTTTTCAAGGTAGTAAAGCAAAAAACACACTAAATTATATGCTAAAACATGGTGAATTTGATATGTGAATCCTGTTTCATTGAAAAAAAAGTCTTAGAACAGCTGTGTAGTTTTCATTCTTAGCGAGAGTCAGTAAGAAATGTTTACTTAGCTGAATAACTAGTTACAGACTGGTGAGGAAGCTATTCAGTACCCATATAACCCTGAGGTTCTGCTATGGGAGAGAGAGATTCAGGCTCCAATGCTTCAGGAATTCAGAGGCAAGAGCCATTGCCCTGAGTGGGAATGATATTGAGGACAGACTCATGAACTCTTTTCCCTGGTCTTTTTGCCCTTGGTCTGGAAGTAGTCAACTATTTCTGGATGACATCAGCCCTTACATTGTTGTTGCTGACTCTCAGTGCCCAGAGCCTCCTTGTAATTCAAACTCTCAATTATGCACTCGTTTTATTTCTGCTCCTTATGGAAGGTGTTCTGTGTCCCTGATAACTGGAACCGGGGCTTGCAGTGCCTCATGTTTTGCCTTGTACATAGTAAGTGCTTTAGAGTTGTTGCTTTGTCTTGCACAAGGATGGCACTTTGGGAAGTAACATTTAACAGGGTGAGTGAGCATGCCTTATGTGAAAATCTGAAATCCAAAATGCTTCAAAATCCAAGATGTTTTAAAATGTTGACATGGTAACACAAGTGAAAAATTCCACACCTGAATCACATGTGATGGATCACAGTTAAAATGCTGGTGCACTGAAAATATTATGTAAAATTATTTCAGGTTATATGAATAAAGTATATATAATATACAAATGAAATTCATATTTAGCTTTAGGTCCCATCCACAAGATACTTCATTATAATATTGATACGGGGAAATCTTGGCACAGTTATATTTGGTTTTTACCACTGAATCCCCCCCCCCCAGTTCGTGTCCTCTAATGTAAAAGAATTATACACAGGGACAGAAATAAATATTATTACACATTTATTCTAATTTATTAATTTAGGAAAAGGAGAATTGGATGGGGAAGCCTCCCAGTCACCACGTGGTCTGTGAGGTTCATAATATCATATTATTTAAGGAAACATGGGAAGTACAGAGTTCTCCAGCCACCAGTGTGGGGAGAACACGTGGAGAGTTTAACAGAACTTAAGTTGTTCAGCTAAATAAACAGAAGAAGAAAAGATAATAGAGAGCTCCCATCATGAGAAGGAGAGGTTCATGAGGGAAAAAGTCTGGAGCCTGCCCCCACCCCAGCCAATGGCTGGGGTGGGGGTAGGCCTTACCTTCCCTAAGGCCTGGATCAAAGGTTCTTCTACTCCATTGCCATGTGGGGAAGAGGCAGGCTTCCTCTAGGGAAGTTAATTTTAAGTTTTCCCCAGGTGAGTCAGAAAGACACCTGATTGGTTCATATTTGACCAATCAGCCCCTAGGTTGTAGCTCTAGCTAGACAACTCCTCACTCAAGGGGAAGGGCTACCTCTGCACAGTCTGACTGTCACAATATGTAAAATCTGTGATACCTCACACACCAAACATTTGGGGGGTGGGATTCTCTCCGGTTTGAGTAGGTAAATAAGCAGCACAGCTTACCCTTTTCTCTTTTTAAAAATACTGTTTTATTTATTTACTAGTGGGAGAGAAAGATAGCATGCCAGGCCCTCTTGCCACTGCAAATGAACTCCAGACACATGCACCACTTGGTGCATTTGGTTTTACTTGGCCACTGGGGAATTAAACACAGGTTTTGCAAACAAGTACCTTTAACTGTTTAACCATCTCCCAGCCCCCCTTTCCCTTTTCTAAGCTTTAGTTTTCTATCTGTGAAATGAGGATAATCATTGCCTATCAGGGTAGTTTACATATTGAAGCAGGGCTGGGATAATGTCAGTGATTTCTTATACATTTCTGCTAGTAAGTATCTGACAAAGTCCATTATGTTTACCAATTTGTTTATTATTAGTGTGTGTTGTGTGAGGTTATTCTGGGGTCAAGGCAGAAGTTCTATACTATATTATGATTTTTTTCTTTTTAATATTTTGTTTATTTATTTGAGAGACTGGGGGGGGGCTGGGGGCAAATAGAGAGAATGGTCATGCCAGGGCCTCCAGCCACTGTAAATGAACTCCAGACACACATGCGCCACCTTGTGCATCTGGCTTTATGTGAGTACTGGGGAATTGAACTCACTCAGTTGGACAGATTTTTGTCTGCATTGACTTTTTAATGCATTACTTTTTTTTTTTTTGAGACAGTTTCATGAAGCCTAGACTGGCTTCAAATTCATAATGTAGCCCAGTAGAGAAGGTTGGCCTTGAATTGCTGATCCTCCTGCCTCTACCTCACAAGTGCTGAGATTATAGGAATGTCCCACTATGCCCAGCCCAATGTTTACATTAACAGATGCATTAATTAATGGTGCCATTCTGATACACAATTTCATATTTTTTCTAGGACCTAAAGAAGTACCACTTCTACTACTGGTTTTGCTATCCTGCCCTCTGTCTTCCTGAGAGCATACCTCTCATTTGGGGACCAGTGGGTTTGGATCAAAGGTTTTCACCAAAGCAGGTACCAAAATGTTTTAAAACCAAATTCAGGTAAAATTGGGTTTCTGTTTAAGATCAGGTATGCACTTCATTACAACAACAACAACAACAACAACAAACAAGCAGATACTTCTCTAGATGGGGAGGTGGCAACTGTGGAGTCCTCTAGATGGTACTGGGAGCAGAGTGTTTACAAAATGTTTATAAAGTCATTTTGAAGAAGGAGGGAGCAGTCATTTTTCAGATGTTCTATACGACCTGGTGAAATGCTAAGCCTGTATGGAGAAATTACAGGAACATTTAGAAAGACTGAAAGAATTTACCAAAATGTGTTCACTTTCAGTGTGGGGAAACATAAAGCAAAATCCTTTGAGAGAGGGCTGGAGAGATGGCTCAGTGGTTAAGGCACTTGCCTCCAGTGCCTAAGGCCCTGGGTTCAATTCCTCAGGTCCCAGATAAGCCAGACCCACAAGGTGGTGGCCCTGGTGCGCTCTCTCTCTCTGTATCTTTGCTTGAAAATGAATAAATAAATTTTAAAAAACTTTTTAAAAATCCTCTGAGAGAGACTATGAAACAAACACAAGGCATTCTCCCATGCTCCCACCTAGTGGCAGTGCTTCTCCATCAGGAGTGATGCTGCAGAGCTAGTCATTGCCTTCTAAAGAATCATTAGAAATTCCTCTCAAGAAGAACAATTAAAATAATAAGGCTGGTACAACATCAACCCTGAGGTGGAGAATTCTCATTGTTGTTAAGGTGAAGGCTGAGAGTCAAGATAATCTGAACTCATGAAGCACACCAGTCACTAAGATCCTAATTCTGAAGCTAGGGAACAGCCATTAATGATTTTAAAATTTAAGTTCCTTAGAAAAAAAAAGGTTACAGTTTTGTGTAATTATTACTCAAAAAGAAATCTAAATTAGGGAAGCATATTATAGATAGACATTGAATCCTTAGGCATAAAGTTGCTTTTAGGGAAGACAAATGTGTTAAAATTGTCTCAGTGAAGGTTGGTCAACCTTGTAAACATACTAAAAAGTGCATAGGAAATGATTGTGAATTATGCCATAATAAAGCTAGTAAAGATGATGGTAAATTTGGTCTGGGGAGATGGCTCAGTCAGTAAAGTGCTTGCTGGGCAAGCTTATATACCTGAGCTCAGATCCCCAGAACCCATGTAAATGGGTGTGGTGGTATGCACCTGTAGTCCTAACACTTGGGAGACAGGTAGATTTCTAGGGCAAGCTAATTAGTTTGCCTAGCTCTATCAGTGAGCTACGGGTTCAGTGAGAGACTCTGTTTTAATAAATAAGGTGGAGAGTGAAAGAGGGAGACAGTCAATGTTAACCTCTGGCCTCTACACACGTGTACCTGCACATAATTACATGCACATGTCCACCCACACACCTACAAAAATGCACACCCATACATACACATGAACAAAAATGATTATGGTAAGATTTATCAAAGGTAGGACCATGTTGGGCTATCTCTCTAAACTGTGTGATTCATAGCTTAGGCAACCACCATACAATGCCCCTTTGAGACTTGTTACTGGGAAAGTGTTATAGCTTGCTGCTCAGGAGTAATGGGTATGATCAGATATTTCCAGTCTATAGGCTGTAAGACAGCTTTCATTTTATTTCCTTTTTTTTTTTTAGCTGGGAAGTGTTTTCTAGAGAATAACTTTATATTCACTGTTTCTAGATCCAAGCCCTTGAGTGTGCATATGATGGTCTTTGTCAAACAGAAGGAGTTACAGCCCTACCATACTTCTTAATCAAGTACGATGACAACATGGTGCTGGTTTCCTTACTAAAACATTACAGTGATTTCTTCCAAGGTCAAAGGACAAAGGTCAGAGAAAGTATTTTATTATGCAGTAAAACAAAAATCTGAAGTTTAAGTTACAGTAGACAACTATAAAATTTCATCTCAAATTTCCTAAGCCCTAAAAGGATGGATTAGGCCATTTCCTTCTCTGCCTCTCCAGGCCCTGCTGCTCTCAGTTAAGTAATTCCTGCAGATTCTTCTCTTATAGCTCAGTTGTTTGATTAAACTATCTCAGTTCTTCCTCCTGATGTATTACATGTTCATACTCTAGTTTTATTTCCACTGCCACCACTACAGCCTGTCTTACTCCTAGACAGCTGGAATCTTCTTGCTTCCACCTTGCGTAAAACCACTATAGAACCCTTGTCCTCAGATTACTCACATTCACTGTGTCATTCACTGAACAAGAGCCCAATAGTGTGTTCTGGTTCAATTATCTTTCCTGCCTCCTCTTCCAGTACTTTCTTAAAAGCCAGGTTGTCTATTTTTCTCAGGCTTACCCTACCCACTCACCATCCCCCAGTCAAATATACCTATAACTTTTTCTGCATCTTTTTCCTTGTGATACATCACCTTTCTTAAACATGTTTTATCTGTGAACATTCTATGACACTCTCTCTGACCTTGGTGAAAGGCTTCTCCTATCATGAAGCATTTTCATGAGTATGCCCATATGTGAGCTTTCCCTGTCCGGTTTCACTCTATGTATTCCCTGATCATCATATACAGGTCCAGGACCTGGTCCAAATTCCTCTTTGTACCATATTAGACTGTGAGCTCCTAGAGGGTAGAGCCTATGTCACATAGATCTGTGACTGTATTGTCTTGCACCTGTCTGAGGCCCTCAATAGATTCTGTAAATATTTTTTTGTGTTTATTTATTTAACTCTGTTTTTTATATTTTATTTAATTTGCAAGCAGAAAGATACAGAGAGAGACAGAGAGAATGGGCATACCAATGCCTCTAGTCTAGTCGCTGCAACCAAACTCCAGATGAATGCACCTCTTTGTGTATGTTTTTGTTTGTTTGTTTTGCATCTGGCTTTATGTGGATACTGAGGAATCGAACCCAAGTCATTAGGCAAATGCCTTAACTTCTGGGCTATCTCTCCAGTCCCTATCTTTGTTTTTCTAAGTTAGGGTCTCACTCTAGCCCATGCTGATCTGGAACTCACTTGAACTTCCTACCATTGCCTCCAAAGTGCTGCGATTAAAGGTGTATGTCATCATGTCTGGTTTATAGATGTCTTTTTAGAATAATTAGATATGTAGTCAGCTGTTTTAGCCATATGGGAGGTTATAAATTAAAAATCAAATACCCACAAGTATAATAAAGTTGTAAAATAAGGTGGAATAATTTCAATAGCCATGTAAATGAGTCAGAACTGGAAAAAAGAGAGTCTCTTCTGAAGGAATGGTATAATTTTTATTAAAATTCTTCCCCTCCAGGTGATACCATAGAATAGCAGTTAAATGAGTAGCCATACAGACAAAGCCATCATTAGTCCAGTGTAGTGTGAGACCCTGTTGTAACAATAGGTTGACTGCAGTAGACAAATGGTCCTCCCCACAGTGCTACTCCACCAAAATGATCACAATTTGCAAAGCACTGCACACTTTGAAAGGGGCATGCACAAACTTGAAAACTTTTCTAACAACTATGAAATGGATGTCATATGGTACATTTTCTATTTGAAAGTCACCAGCAGCAAATGCCTGGATTCCATTTCCACATTGCTCAGGTGAAAGTAGCTTCTGTTTGACATGAGGGTACCAAAACAGAGCTGGATTTGATGCCCAGTGCTGTGTGCCCTAGAGAAAGTTATGAGCTTTTCCTTGTCTCAATTTTTCTGTTGAATGTTGGGTACCTGATGGGTCTCTTTGATAAACAGCTCAGTGTGGGAAGTAACCAGTTACTGTGACAGAGAGGTATAGGCCAGAGCCACTGGTTTTCAGGGCCCTTCTTACCAGATGATGCCCCTAGCTTACTTGAGGGCTTATTGTAATGAAAACAAGGATTTTATGGTATCAATTCATTATTGGTTTAGATTAGTGTATATCTCCCCCTGCCTTCCCATTCCCCCCATCTCCCCAATTCCTTCTATCCCCTTTGTCAGTCTCTCAATTCACCTGTCAGGTTTGCTTACTATTCAAGCTTAACCTGGTTAGAAACTGCAGATGAGGGAGAATATGTGGTGTTTGTCTCTCTGTACTTGTGTGAGTTTGTTAAGTATGATCTGTTCCAAGTCCATCCACTTTTCTTTAAATTTCATTATGTCATTTTTTCTTACTGCTGAATAGAATTCCATAGTGTATATTTACCACAACTTTGATATCCATTCGTCCAGTGATGGGTATTTGGGTTGATTCCAGTTCTTAACTATTATGAATTGAGCTGCTATAAACATAGTTGAGCAGATGTCTCTGTGCGGAAGCAAGGAATCTTGAGGGTAGATGCCCAGTAAGATAGCTGGGTCTATTGGTAGCTCTACCTGCATCTTTTTCAGGAGTCTCCACACTGCTCTCCAGAGTGGTTGTCCAAGTTTGCATTCCCATCAGCAGTCAGCAGTGAGTTCCTTTTTCCCCTGCATCCTTGCCAACATCTATTTTTGGTGGATTTTTTCAATGATAGTCATTCTGACTGGAGTAAGGTGAAATCTCATTGTTGTTTTGATTTGTATTTCCCTGATGATGAAAGATGATGAACATTTTCTTAAACGAGAATTGGCCATTTGTGTTTCCTCTGTAAATTCCTTGTTTTGTTCAGTTCCCCATTTTGTGAGAGGGTTCTTTGATTTTTAATTACTTAATTTTTTTTGTGTTCTTTGTAAATTCTAGATATTAGACCTCTGTCTGTGGTATAGCTGGCAAAGATTTTCTCCCAGTTTGATGGTGGCCTATTGGCTTTAAGTATGGTATCTTGGTCTGTACAGACGCTTTTTAGCTTGATGAGTGTGGTAGTTTGAAGGGATGTCCCCAATAGATTCAAGAGCTTATTAAAGTTTTTCTCCAGCCACCTGGCCAGAGGGTATGTCACCTTGGCCAGATCTTAGGGTCCAGCCCTAAGGTGTTTCTGGGGTGGGTCTGGAATTCCAGATATATGTACAGCAAAGAGCAGTCTGAGCTCAAGCCTGGAGTTCCTGCTGTTTGAGAGTTCCAGTGTGCTTGCTTGCTTTTGGGATTGCTAGTGATGGGTTTCTCTCTCTGCTTGGACCTGTGAAAGGGGGCCAGCTCTTTCTCCATTATGGAACTTCCCCTGGATCTGTTGCTTCAATAAATATTTTCCTCCCCAAATTGTGCCTGGTTTGACGATTCATCCCAGTGGTGTGTGGCTGACTATGACAATGAGATACCATTGGTTAAGTAATTGTTGCACTTTCTGGGCTACTGGGGGTATATTCAGGATGTTTTCCCCTACTCCTATCTCATGGAGCGTTCCCCCTATTTTTTCTTCCAGTGTTTTCAGAGTTTCAGGTCTTATCTTGAGGTCTTTGAATCATTGGGAGTTATTTTTGTGCATGTTGAGTGGAGTGGGTCTAGTTTTATTTTTTTAACATGTATTTATCCAGTCTGTCCAGCACCATTTGTAGAAGATTCCATCTTTTTGCCAATGAACATTGTTGGCACCTTTGTCAAAGATCAAGTAATTATAGTTACTTGAGCTAAAAGCAGGGTCTTCAATTCTGTTTAATTGGTCTGTCTGTTTTTATGCTAATACCATGCTGTTTTTATTACTATGGTTTTGTAGTATATCTTTAGATCGGGTATGGTGATACCTCCTCAGGAGCTTCTTTTCCTAAGGATAGTTTGGAAATGTGAGGCCTTTTACAATTCCAAATAAATTTTGAGATTATATTTTCTATTTTTATAAAGAATGGAGCTGGGACTTTTTAATTGGTATTGCAATGAATCTGTATATTGCTTTTGGTCATTTTTACAACATTAATTCTACCTATCCAGGAACATGGAAGATCTTTTCATCTTCTCATATCATCCTCAATTTTCTTCTTGAGCATTTTTATGTTTTCATTATATAAGTCTTTCACATCCTTGGGTAGTGTTATTCCAAAGTATTTGATTTTTTTTTTGAGGCTATTGAAAATGGGACAGTCTTGCTGATTTATTTTTCTGTATGAATGTCATTAGCATACAGGAAGACTACTGATTTTTGTGTGTTAATTTTGTATCCTGCCACTTTGCTGAAGGCATTTATTACCTTTAGGAGTTTCATGGTAGACTCAGGTCTGATATGTATAGGATCATGCCATCTGCAAATAGGAATAGTTTCACTTCTTTTTTTCTGATTTTCATGTCTTTCTCCTGTCTCATTGCTTGGGCTAGAACTTCAAGCACTATGTTGAAGAGCAGTGGTGAGAGTACACACCCGTGTCTTGTTCCCGATTTTAGTGGGAACTCCTTGAGTCTTTCCCCATTGAGTATGATTTAGGCTTTAAGAGTTTTTATATGGCCTTTATTATTTAGAGGTATAAGCCCTCCATGCCAAGTCTCTCCAGCATTATCATCATGATAGGATGTTGAATTTTGTCAAAGGCCTTCTCTGCATTGATTGAAATTATCATGTGATTCTTGTGGTTAAGTTTATTAATGTAGTGGTTTACATTAATAAATTTCTGTATGTTGTTGAACCGATGCATCCTTGCATCCCTGGGATGAAGCCTACCTGATCAAGGTGGATAATACATACATACACACTCACACACACACACACATATATATATATATATATATATATCTTGAGATCTTCCTGACTCCACCTCCTTACTATTGTGCTATCACACTGGCTTTGGATTTTTTTTTAAAGTAAATTTTGTATATTTCTTTGTAGTCTTTTTCTGTGCATTTTGAAACTATATTCCATTTTGTTAGCATTTAAGCATTATACCATTACATTCTATATCCTTTTGTAATGGGTGTATAATAGTGTATTTTACTAAGTTTTTGAACTTCCTCTTCCCAAACTTTTTCATCTTGAGTTATTTCCAAAGAAGAGTACTTTAGATAAAGAATGATTAAGTTAAGGAGTTGAAGCACTTTAAGGTTTATAATCTGCTATGATGGTTAGTGTTTAGCAACTGGCTCTTGGGCAGAGATCCCCTGAATTTTATAGTGTTTGCTTATTTCCATGGTGTTTGTATTCTCACTATGGCTGGTTTCAAGCTCTCAACCTGAAGTCACGGAATTCAGACTTGAGAAAAACAATTGGCCATCATAAGCCTGTGAGAGCCGTCTCTAGCACTCCACTGCTTATCACTATTGCCCCAAACTGCCAGTTGCCATACCGGCATAAGATGTTCAACATTTTTATGCACTTGGTAGGTTAAAATGGGCCTTATTTAAGTTCTTTTCTATAATGAAGCGTTGATTCCACTTACTGGCACCATGTTGCCACAGAGTACTGTCTCTTTCCAGGCCAGTTCTTGCGATCACATTAAAAATAGCCCATAATGCTGTCCTAATGCTTTGCTCTTCTGCTTTCTCTTGGGGCAGTTACTGAAGAGTGGACACTTGGAAAATGTTTCAACAAAACTCACCTTTGATGGTGGACCTTTAACATGGTAGAGCAATAGCCAAGAACAAGAACTTAACATACTATTTTTTGGGCTTAGTCATCACTTTGCATCTTCACTTCTGTCTGTGACCTTGAAGTGCATTTGAGACTGAATTTTTCCCCCTGAGCTTTAAAAGCATGCAATTTCCTTTGCTCATTACCTGTTAGATTAAGTGTTTGGGTATTAGAGACATCCATTTTTTCAGACAAGCATGTTTTATGGGTTTGCTGTGTAAACCCCTGGAGCTGAAGAAGATCAATTTGACAATTTTGGCCTCTCCTTTCTCATGTTTACTTTTCTACTAAATTGCTTGGTGGACAGTAGCCAGATTACAACTGTGCCATTTTGCCAAACTGTATGCTGTCAAAACAAAGGAGAAAGGAACATTTACTTCAAAAACTTTCAAAACTTTTTTTTTTCTTTTTCTTTTTTTTCTTTTTTTTTTCAAGGCAGGGTCTCGCTCTAGTCCAGGCTGACCTGGAATTCACTATGTAGTCCCAGGGTGGCCTTGAACTCAACTCAACAGCAATCTTCCTACCTCTGCCTCCCGAGTGCTGGGATTAAAGGCGTGCGCCACCACACCCGGCTCAAAACATTTTTTAAAAATTATGTTTTGTTGATTTTACTATATTAAAGGAAGTAATTTGGCCAAATTTACATAATTCATTTGTGGCAAAGCCAGTTCTAGAACTCAAAACTCTTAGTCATTGTTTACTTCTGAATTCATTAAAGCAATTCTGTTTATGATATACACTGGTGTACCCAGAAGTGTCCCATCTAATTCCTATGGTTACTGAGGTTCCAGAGTTAGTTCCATTAAGTAGTAGCAGTTACTTTCTCATACTCAACCATAAATAGCTTATCGTTTTGAGGAGCAGTTCCATTATAGTGGGGAAAGCATGGCAGGAGCAGACAGCCTGGTATCACATTTTCTCATCAGCAGGGACAAAGTGAGATTGTGTGGCAAGTAGGGCTGGTCCCGGGCCCACCCCAGCAACACACCTCCAGCAAGACTCCACCTCCTGAAGGCCTACCAACTTCCCAAACAGTACCACCAGATGGGGATTAATTATGAGGCTTAATCACACATGAGGCTATAAGACATTTTATATTCAGACCACCAGAGTTGCTAAAGCATTGAAAGATTTTAGAGGCACTTTTGAATCATCAAAGAAAGATTAAGTAATGTTTAGCCTGGTGTCAAATGGATTCTGATATTTCCTGTGTCATGACCACCATCTGCACCCCTGCATGTCTAGCTTTGTGGGAGAGTTCTCTTCAGGTTGACCTCCCTTTGTGGATAAGCAAAGATTTTTCTCTTTAGTCAATCATTTCTGCTTTGTATCACTCATCTTAGGTCAGGCTATTCTAAGAAACTTATCCCTGGTCATTTCTGCTCAAAGATTTCTTATTACCTTTCTATTCATAAATATGCTTATTCTTTGAAAGTAGATATACACTTGTGGCTTCTGATATAATATTCTAATTTATATGCTGTAGATAACATTTAGCTCCTACTATACATTTGTGGATTACAAAACTTAGACCAACTCCACCCTGGAACTGAAGATAGATAACTTATGTGTAGTTAATGGATTGAACTAAATGAGGACATCAGTGAGGTTACCACAACAAAATATATCTGTGTTGAGTAATTGTCTTGTTCTTAATGTCTGTGTTAAGTGCAGGTGAGACTTATGTGAAAACCTAAGGCAGGAAAGGTTTATTCAGTTGCTAAAGGTCAATGAGAATAAGTGATTCAGAACATTCTATAATAGAGTTCATGTTATGGAGTCACATTTGATAATTCATACTCAGCATCTCTAAAGGAATTTTCTGGATCCTGCCTACATTCTTCTTAAATAAGCCCCTAAAGAGCTTTTTTTCCTTAAATATTTTTATTATGAATAAATATATACATTTGTATGAGTAAATCTTGTGAAGATATTCCTGTTTTCCTCCTCTCTGTCCCCTACCCACTGGAGTACTTCCTTGGTGCGTATACTGGATCTGTCCTTAGGTTAGGGAGTTATGAACTGCACCAGAGGTAGCCAGTTTTTCTTTTTATTTTTTTCTTCCCCCTTTGTGTATTGTTGCTGAAGGGGGCAATGTCTCTAGATATTCTCCCCCACCATGGCTCTTACAATCTTTCAGCCCCCCTCTTCCACTCGGTTCCCTAAGTCATGGTGGGTGAGTTTTAGGTCTGCTTTATTGAGAGCTTAAGTATCTCTTGACCTATGCCCTGAGTTGTGTTGGGTATCGTTGGTGTCTGTCTCCATTGACCTTTCATAGGTTATCATACTTGTTGTGGTGATTGGTCTCCTATTTGTCTCTTCACTTTCTCATAAATTTCATTTGGGCCCTGTGTAAAGGCCAGGGATGGATCATCTCCTGTCAGGATGTCAGCCATCATCCCATGTCTTTTTGGTGGAATTGAGTTGTCCCCGGATCTTTCACAGCCTTCTGAAAAATACAAAGAATCTCCATGGGAGAGTGAGATCAATATAGGTTAAATGAGACAACATTGCTAATTTGGCTAGCTCCTAATGGGTGTAGCATCTCTGTAGCTCTCTGGTAGTGGGAATTTCCCCTAAGAGCCCGAGGTCTTGGTCCCCATAGGATTTTGCCATGGATCCCAGTTCCAGTTAAGAGTTCCTTGTCACTAAGCAGATCTCTTAGCCAATCAGTAAGCTGTTGACTACTCGCCTAGATTTAGTGCCGCTATTGCACAGATGAGAGCTTTAGATGTGCTGTAGGACTGAGATTCAGTCTAGTCTAGTATTGCTTTGTGACCGGCCTGTATTTTTATTTTTCTCTATACCGTTGTTCAAGTATCTCTGAATCTGATGCTAAAAGAAATCCTTTGAGACAAAACAATTCAACCATTATTCTCTCTCTCTCTCTCTCTCTCTCTCTCTCTCTCTCTCTCTCTCTCTCTCGTCAGAGTCTGGTTTTGAACTCACTATGTAGCTAAGGAGGACCTCAAATTTCTAATCTTCCTCTTTCTACCTCTGGAATACTGGGATTACAGGCATTTACTACCTACCACATCTGGTTTATATGTCACTGTTTGTTGACCCCAGGGCTTTGCATGCTAGGCAAACACTCTGCTGAGTTATGTCCTCAGCACTTCAACCTCCAATCCCTTCATTTTGCAGGTAAGGGAGAAACATCCCCAGGTCTTAAAACATTTCAGTTGTAGAATTAGCACACAGACCTACTGACTCTCCTGCCAGGGCCTTTTTCACTGCACAGGCCTCTACCTTAGTGTAAGCTGATTCAGTATCACAGAAGCAGAGATGCTACTTTCTCCCTTCTCCTGTTTTCCTTGCTGAATAAAGAGCTGTAAGTGCAGCTAGATGTGATGGCATGCACCTATAGTCACAACACTTGGGAGGCAGAGGCAGGAGCATTGTAAGTCCAAGGCCAATCAGTAGCCTGAGTAACATGGTGCAAAAAATGTTGCAGCTGCTTTTGGTGATGCTGTTTAGACAAAAAAGTCTTCAGTTGTAGGACTAAGATATGATGGAGAAAGTAGCAAATTTTTTAAAGGTAATCTTTGAAGCAATGTGATAATTATCTGATGATAATAGTAAAATTCACTGTCTGAAGTTCTTTGAGGATAAATGAAGACTACTGACTTGTCCTCTGTCAGGAAATGGAGCTCAGTGCATCACTTCAGTGGAGCAGTACTCAGCTACTACTAGCAATGGCTGTCTTCCTGGCATGGAAGAGAGCCTATATTGTAACATTTATAGTACTATCCCATTTTTGTTCTGAGAGTAATAAACATGTTTTTATGAAAAGAAAAACTATATAGGTAGCTAAACACAAAAATGTGCATAATGGCTCTTTTAGCCACAGATAATATGGTAAGGTTATGAGTATTTCCTTTTTGTTTTTTAGTCTAAATATTACTTCAAGCTTCTACTTAGTGGCTGTCACTACACTGATCATCATGGGAAATAAATGGACAAATAGTTCTTGGGCTGATTTCACCCTTATAAAATTAACTGGATCTAGATTAAACAAAAAGAAATCGGCCATGTTTTTAGTTAGCCCATACAATGCTTATATAAAGGAAACCCAGAGCTTAGTTTTAGGTTCTCTGCCAGCCATCTTTCTCCTATCCTTCTTTTATTCCCATCTATTTATATCCATCATTTGTTCATATTTTTTGCTTTGCTTTGCCTTTTGGCAGTTCTGGGGATGGAGATCAGGGCCTGCACATGCTAGTCAGGTGTTTTATGACCCAGCTGCATTCCCAGGCCTCATTCATCTATCTTTTCATCATCCAGTAACCATTCACTAAGTACCTGTTCTGGGTCCAAGAAGATGTCATGGAAGGATGAAAAAGATACTTTACTTTCTCTAGATAGCCACTGTCCTCTTATTTGTAAGGATTGACCTTCTATTTTGGAACAATTTTAGATTTCTATAAGATAGTTCCAAAGATTGGCACAGAGAGTTTTCATTTGCCCTGATGAGATTTCTATTGTTTTTAATGTTAAGATACCAGCTAGTACATTACTATTCAGTCCACACTATTCAAGCCTTACCAGTTTTGCTAGTAACACTTTCTGACCAAGGATTCTACATTGCATTTTTGTTGTCTTGTCTCTTTAGTCTCCTTGAGTCTGTAATGGCTTCTCAGACTTTTTTTTTTTTGTGTGTGTGTGTGTGTGTGTGTGTGTGTGTGTGTGTGTGACTTAGAAAGTTTTGAAGGGAAATATTTATTTTTTAAAGACTATATGTTTTCCCATGATTAGAATGTGTTTATGGGTTTTTCAAAAGAATACCAGTGTGGTGACATTCCCTTGTCATCATCTCTTACGGGGCGATACCTGAAGTCCACGTGACACTCTTGGTAATATTAACTTGACCATTTGGTTAAGGTAATAGCTGCCAGGTTTTTCCACTATAAAGTTACTACTTATTCTTTGGAAGTGAGTCACTCAGTCCAGCCACCCTCAGAGAAGAGGAATATTAAGTTCTTTTCCCAAGGAGGAGAGCAGCATCCATGTATACTGTTGGAAAGCCCTTAAGGATGACTTCTCTTACTGTCATTTCTTTATTTATTCTAAGTGTGGGCTTAGAGATTTTTTTCTGTATTGTTGAGGATAGAACTAGGACCTCCCTCAAGCTAGGCAAGTACCCTACTATTGGAGCCTATACTATTTATAGTTTGAGTTACAACCTGACATTTACTTATTTTGATCCTCAGATTATTCCAGTCTTGGTCACTGACACTTTGGGCTGGTTTCCATGTCCCCCTAATATGCTCTCATCTTTTTCCTTGAATGTTTTGTTTTCTGTAATAGTAAGATGGTCGAGGCAGGCACATTCTTGTCTTTTTCCTTCCCTAGCCTTAGAAGTAGCCATGTGTTCAAGGCACCTTGATTCCTTTTATTGGAGAATAGCATTTCAAAGATCTGGGTATTGGGTGCCCAGTGTTTTATGAGAGGCAGGAGATGGAAAAGGTACGCCATCCTACATATGGAGTATAGAAATCTGTGCTATTTGAAGTTGAGCAGAGTTTTCCAGATAGAACTCAGAGTTAAGGAACAGGAGGGGAAGGGTGGGAAGAAATAAAATGTTTAGAGTATCGGGGCATCTGGCTTTTTAACTTGAACCAACTGTAGACCTACAATAGTGGTGATCCTTCTTTGATTTGTTTTCTCATTACACACAAATGAGCCATTTTTAAGCCAGTGTTTGTCAAAGGGAATTTTCCCTCTGTTTAAGTCCTAAGAGAGGACTGTTCTCCCTCAGACTTCTCTCCATTTCCTCCTCCTGTCTTTTCTTTCTTCTAAACTACCTGGTTCTTGCTCCTTGCCAGGCACAGAGAGCACAGGGGAGGGTTTTCTAGTCCCTATCATAAAGAAGTTCTGTGGCCTAGGGTGAGTTGTAGAGATCTTTTCTCTTCCTCTAAGCCCTCTATCAAGTGCCTAGTTTTTATTGCTCCACAGAATGGTATGAAGAAACCAGGAACAATTAATTAGCATTGTCAATATTATAAAACTGACCTAGTACTTGAGACTCAGAAAGTCTTTTTTGTTCACAGATAACAGTTGGTGTTTACGATCCCTGTAACTTAGCCCAGTACCCTGGATGGCCTTTGAGGAATTTTTTGGTCCTAGCAGCCCACAGATGGTATTTATAAGAGTGTGTATGTCTATGTGTCTCTGTGTCTTTGTCTGTCTGTTTTTGTTTGTTTGTTTCTTGTTTTTTGAGGCAGGCTTTCACTCTAGCCTGGGCTGATGCAAAACTCACTCTGTATCCCCAGGCTAGACTTGAACTCACTAGGATCCTCCAACCTCAGGCTTCTGAGTGCTGGGATCATAGGTATGCACCACCATGCCTGGCTCATGTTTATATGTTTTTGACAAACGGTCTGCCTATATAATTCTCTCCCTTCTACTAAATGCATTTCTTTCAT
This sequence comes from Zapus hudsonius, assembly GCA_004024765.1. NCBI lineage: Eukaryota > Metazoa > Chordata > Mammalia > Rodentia > Dipodidae > Zapus > Zapus hudsonius. Next base: position 22,854 of record PVHP010001741.1, on the reverse strand, counting down.
TACTGGCATAAAACTAGAAAATAGTATATTAGCTGTGATCCAGTTTCCACTCCTGGTGAGCTCTTAAGCAGGGAGTGGCATTTGCCACAAAAGATATGACTGGCACACAGCAGCCAGACACCATGACATTGACTAGCCCTCCCTTGCAGCAGACTGGGTTGCTTGTAGATAGGATTTCTCTGTTGCTACCGTTCTTCTCTCCCTTACGCTAAAATAAGAAAACAGAAAAGAAAAGGCCAACATACAAGTGAAAAAATGCTCAGCACTGTTAGATGTCAATGAAATAACAATAAAATCATTATGCAATAATGGCCAAATACCCACCAAAGTGACTTAACAAAAGTTAAAAATGTGGAGCAATTGGAACTCTGGAAAACTGCTACAGAAATGTATGGCGGGATCTGCCAGAGTTACAAGTACTCATGACTTAGCAGTTGCATTCTGTGTTCCACACAGCAATGCAGATATAGATAGCAGCATTATTCTTAACTAGTCTCAAATTAGGGCCAAGCCTTGTGTCCTCCAGTAATGAAATGGATGATAAAATTGCAGAGGTTCATGGGATGCTCTGTCACTCCAGTTGGCATGAACTCCTCAGCATATCATTATGGATGGGTTTTCAGACCTAATGTTGAGTGAGGTACATGGGTCCTGAAAGAGTACATATTGTGTGATTCCATTTATGTGAAGTAAAAACAGGCAAAAGCACTGTGAGGATGTAGAAGGTAGAGTGATGGTTACTTTGGAAGCAGGTGGGCATATAAAGCAAGACAGGTGTGAGACACACTTCTTTATTCTTAGAAATTGTGTTGTTTTCTTTGTGTCTGCTTTATTTAAGTAGAAATGTTTACATCAAAATATGAAGATAGGCAAACTATGGATTGCCCCTTGAGAGAGAGAGAGAAAATAAGAAAGACTGATTGTCTGTCTGCTCATCCAGGTTAATGTGTTTGCTACACATGTGCCTCTTGCCTACTGGTGAGGTGCTGTTTCATTGAGTGGGAGTTCAAAAGGGGAGGAAGGAGCCTGGAGAACCCATGTCTTAGAGGTTCTTTTTTAAAGTGTTGCACTTTTTCCCTTAAGCTTTACATAGAATTATTACTCCATAATGTGATTTCCACAGAAAAGTCACGTAGAAAGGAATTTTCACAGCCAATTCAGAATTTAACTCTAAACATTTGGACAGAAGGCGCCTACATGAGTTGTGCTCAAATGGTCTGGAAGGTTAAGGCCATTCTTCCAGGGGACAGAGAAGAATAATTTCTTGCATTGAATTCTCCCCTGCTGATTTATTGAAGCACTTACATGGGCTCTTTTCTTTCTTTCCTTAACAAAAATTATTAAAATAAATATAAATTTGGGGCGTGACGACAGGAGTGGCAGTTTCCAGTCTGTTGAAGTACTTTGCTTCCGTGACCGCACCATGCAGGGGGCGAGAGATGTGGCACACAGCATCATCTTTGAAGTAAAGCTTCCAGAAATGGCATTTAGCCCAGGTAATTTGCTGGTCTTTGAGAATGATTGTAATTATCAGTTATCAGAAACGCAACTTTCTTTTCATCTTCTCACAATGGCTTTAGAAGGGAGAGCAAAGTATAGTTCCTACCTCATTGCTAGGGCCGACACCTACTTGGAACAGAGGGCAGGTCCTGCTATTCAGCCTGGAACAAAGGCAGAGATTGGCACCAGAACATCTCCTCCAGGCAGGGTTTTCAGTCTTGATGATGTTTTCCCCTAGCTTTTATTTTTATTTTTGTTTCACACAAAATTCCTGTCTCTTCTTTAAAGGAGGGATGATATATTAATATACTTGTGTGTTTATGTGTTGTATACTTGAAGCTGTATGTAATTATCTATTTATCCTTCCACATCTGATATCCTCCTTCATCTTTGTATGGCACATGTTAGCTTTTTATCCCTGTTTTATAAATTACAAAACTTGTGCTAAGAGACATTTTATAGAGATCTCGGTATGTGTGTGTATATTTGTAAGAACACAGATATTTATATGTACATAGACACACATTTTTTTTATGTATGTCTTAGAGGTAGAATGCATACTCAAGTTTGAGTGAAACAAAGGTAATATTGAAGTATTTCTCATGACTAATATATGTCCTATGTGAAAACCAGGGCCCAATGTCTGGCATATTATGGTGCTTAATGTTACTTTAATTTCCTACTTCACTGTTAATACCAGCACTATGCATACCTCTTTCAAATTAATCCCTCATAATTTTTTGACATACATGCTTGCAGAATACCTCTATATATGGTTCCAAAGCATATATCTTTCTTTTATGTGTATCTTAATATGTGTTGTGGGTGGTGGAGATACTTCATTTTTTTCTAAAGTGAAGAAGTCAAGTGTTCTGGATTACCTCAGATTTCATACTGTATTGGTGACTTTATGCTCTAGCCTTGAGGTCTTGACTACAACTCAGAGAGATTGACAGTACTCTACACGGTCAGTCAAAGGGAAAACTGCTCTCCATTTCCAGTCTTTCTGCAATCTTTGGAGATTTGCATTTGGCATAGTGCCCTCTTTTGACACATCCTAAATAGCTTCCATGGGATGTTTACTTAGATGCCCTGTGCATGTTTTATTAAACCTCAAGTGAAATATAGTCTAGACCTACATAAAGGATGATGAGGTGAGAGTCACGGAAAAGTGAAGCCAGGCTGGTGTTGCCAGCAGGTTTTTTCCATACACACTTTGCCTTATCCTGCAAGAGATAGGTTCTTCTCATTTCTATATAAAATCATTCTTACTCCACTCTGGTATGGCCCATACTTGGAGCCCTTGAAATTCAATCCTGCTGTATGTTTCCATAAGAACAAGGCTTCCTGCTGCCAAATAATGCCTTCAGCCTTATTGCTTCATATTAAATGTGTAAGAAAATTGAGGCAAGAGATACACAGCCCACTCAGACAAGGACTGCCTTTATTCAGCAGTGAGGAAACAGACTTCTCTCAGGTCTGAAGTCATGTTTCCTGTGGATAGCTTCTATGAGCATATTTAAAGGACTTTTGGTGTAATATAGACTTCACAGTTAAAGTTCTTCCTAGGTATGGGACTCCCTAAGTGACAGTCTATCCAGGAGGCATATAAATGTGTATTGGGCTGGAGTGTTAAGCTCTTTTCAAAAGGGGCTTATCAGAGATAGGATCCTTCAGATATGCAAAACATGCTCTCAGGTTCTTTGAGGTGTTATCCTGGGTAGGATCCTGTGTCAGATATGTAAAACATTTTCTCAGGTTCAGGGAAGTGAATTTGCCCCTTCAGAATGTAGATAATTTAGGAAGGCAGTCTTCTGTTTTATGTGTAAATTAGTGATTTTCCCACTTAGCTGAAAATACACTTCTGCAATAAACAAAACAATATGAAGATATAGTCAACAGCAAGTGAACCCAAGGTGTTCTGTGGTACTTTTAGCATGGTCACTTGCCACATAGTGAAGTTTCTATCAATGACAGAGATTGTGTTGCCTAGGGACCTCATGGCCACTTAATTTGTGTAAGTACACTCTGTGATGTTCTCAGAGCAGTGAAATCAGCCACTCCTTTCTCAGATCATGTTCCTGTTGTTAAGCAATGCATGACTATATTTCTCAGATACCCCATAGTCATAATGGCAGTGGTAGGAGAAGTACTAATTTAAATGTCCTGGATCTTCTTTTGCTCCTTCATGATGCAGCAGTTCTGTTGACTGGCTGATGGAGACAGTAGATACTGCTGAGGGTGGGCTGAGATCCCCTTTTGCCTCTTGTCCCTGTGTTGTTCCTGATCCCCATCTCATTTCCCCCTAAAACATTTCCTTATTAATGTGAGGCATATCTTCTGGGTATAAATTATATGGAAGCATATATAGTAAATTAATACTTTCATATGTAATATTTTTCATCATTGATAAGCTTAAAATGCATCAAAATTTCCTATGAATGGCCATAGCTAGCCAGGTGTGGTGGTCCATGGATACAATCTCAGACCTTGGAAGATTGAGGCAGAAGGGCCAGGAGTCCATGGGCAGCCTGAGCTACATGAGATCCTGTTTCAGGGAGACAAAGGCTGTAGTCTTTTGAGTATGGAAATGTTTCAATTTGAACTGCTCTGTTTTTGTCTTGGAGTGGCTTACTAGTAAGGAGGAAACCTAGGCTGGTGTTACTGTGTACTTGACTAGATGATAGTTCTGTTGATTTAATCAAGTTCCTGGGCTATGTATTAGAGAAACATTTTTAAGAATTAGTAGTTCAAAACCTCTTTTTTCCCCAAGGAATGAATGCTGATGCTGTAATCTCTTTAAGGATTCAAATACGTTGTTTCAACTTTTAATTTTCAATAGCAAAACCACTCCCCCAAGTATCTGAGTTTAGAAATGGGAGGGCACATGTTTTTCTGGCATCTTGCTGTAGATGACACCCCAGCCTAATTAGTACCCAAGTACTTTCCAAAGATAATTGGCCCTGGCTTCCACTTTGATCACACTATTCTAGAAACTAAAGATGTGTAAAGAAATCATTTTATAGGATCCATAATTATATGGAGCCATACTATTTTTTAAAATGAAAAACAAAAGCTAAAAAGTTTCCCAAGGAAATGAAAATGAAAGTGCTGATAAAAACCTAAAAGGAGGGTGTCCAGAAAAAAACCAGTGCACAGTTAGAAACAGGTGTATAATTCCTCCTCCAGCTCATCTTCAGCCATGAGGATCTGTTCCTTCAAAGGCACATGTGATGTCAATGATGGAACCCAGATCCTCATACTTGTTAAGCACTGCTGTACTACCAAGCCATACTCACAGCCTCAGAGCCTTTACTTAAAGCAGACATTTGAGGTGATGCTGAAGGTAGCATGTGGCTGTGTGAATTCCTGCTCAAGTTGATTGAAGGTTTATTCTGGACAGAAAGGATTGAGAAAAGAGGGCAACCAAGGTCCCAAGGCAATAGCAGGGCATGTAAGAGAACCCCCCATTAGCAAGATTTGTAAGGTTGTGTTACCACCAAGGAAAGCAAGACTTCCATTTGCTTGCTCACTGGCATAGCAGGAGTGTCCTACAAAACAATAGTATAATAGAGTAGCATTTTCGTGAGTGTGTTCCAAGAGCTTTTAAAATATTTATATGTTTATGTGTGTGGGTATACATACATATGCATGTGGAATCCAAAGGAAATCTTGGATGTCATTCCCCAGAAATTCTGTTCACGTTTTTTGAGACAGGATCTCTCTTTGGCCTGGGGCTTGCCAGGGATTCAAGATGAAGATCTTCCCAGCACTGGAATTTCAAGTACACATCACCACACCTGGCATTTTCACATGAACTCTGGGGAGCAAATACAAGTCATCATGCTTCCCAAGCAAACACTACCAGTTGTGCTACTTCCCTGACCCCAACCATGAGATTTTTAATTGGTATTTAAGCAGTAATGGAAGAAGATACAGAAACCAAATCAAGTGTTTTCTTCACTATAATCTTCTCAGACCTTCATCTCTCTGTGTGCAGTGTGAACTTTCAGGTTTGGGTTGTGCTGGGTGCTGGGAATAGATTATAAATGTATGCATTAAAGCATTCCTGGATTCTGTGTAGCATTGAATAAGGTACACTTTGGGAAGTGCCATAATTAGAGTTAAATAACAAGGGTAAAAGAAGGCAGGAGAGAAGGGATAGGTCAGGGAGGGGAAGTTCTGAGTAAGGATGAGCTTAAAGAAGAGAACACCTTAAAGAGACATAGTCACCTTAGAATGTGTTCTCTCTGCACACAAGTGCACAATGACATAGTTGAGAGACTTAGCAGAGGGTCATGGTGGGAGAAGGGACATATTTAACCTAATAGTTCAAATCCCAATAGGAGCCGGCTGTGGTAGTGCATGCCTTTAATCCCAGCACTTGGGAGGCAGAGGTAGGAGGATTGCCGTGAGTTCAAGGCTACCCTGAGACTAAATAGTGAATTCCAGGTCAGCCTGGACTAGAGGGAGACCCTACCTTGAAAACCCCCCCAAAAAAAAAAATCCCAGTAGGAAATACAGAGGAAGGTATACTGAGCCACCTGGGTTATGGCTACCCCAATGTGGTTGTCACCTTCATGGCAAAAGTTGGACTCTTTGGGTCACTGAGGGCTGTTTCATAAGCCCCTAATCAGGGAGACACTCATGGTATCTACACTAGATTCCTGATGGCTTGGGAAGAGGGGGAAGTAGCTGTGGCAAGTCAATGAAATCACAGATGAGGACATTTTTAAAGCAAGTTTGGCACTTGACTTGTTTTTATTCTTTATCTGAAGATTGTCCTAAAGCAGTCGGCTGGGAAAAGAACCAGAAAGGAGGCATGGGGCCAAGGATGGTGAACCTCAGTGAATGTATGGACCCTAAAAGGTAGACTCGATTTGGGTGCTCTTTTCTCTGGGGAGTGGGATTCCCTAACCAGCATGTGGACCAGATTTCAGCAGGCCAATGCTGCTGCATAGTTCAGTCCAGTACTGCCATTCATACAGATGAATGCCTCTGCTTAATTTGAATTAGTGGAATGGTCAATATCCTGAAGAACTAGTACAGGGTCTTGAGAGATGTCTCAGTCCATAAAATGCTTGGCACACAAGCATAAGGATGAGTTTGGATCCCCAGCACTCATAAAAATGTTGGGTGTGGAAGCACATGCTTGTATTCCCAGTTCTGGGGAAGTAGAACCAGAATTCTTGGGTCTGCTAGCTAGCTAATTTAGCCAAATCAGTGAATTCTAGGTTGAATGAAAGACCCTGTCTCAAAAAAAAAAAAAAAAAGGTGGAGGGTCTGGGGACATGGCTTAGCTGTTAAACATGCTTGATTGCAAAGCCTGTTGTCCTGAGTTCAATTTCTCAGCACCTGTATGAACACACTGGTGTGCTGCCCTTCCCTACACATGTGAAATAAATATATACAAATTTTAAAAAATTTTTTTAATAACATGGAGAACAATTGAGGAAGATACCTGATGTTGACCTCTGGCCTCCACATGCATGCACACATGTGTGTTCATATACACATGCTTGCACACTAGACACATGTCCTCCCTGTTTACCCTCAAGCTTCATCTTATTTTCACTCTAATTTCCTAATTTTTGGTACCTTGTTTTCTTCCATTGCTACTTTATAGTTCAGGATGAGACAAATGAGTGACTGGCTGGGTATATGAATCTCTCATTTTCTAGGCTGGCTGAGTCCTCAGTGGATCTAAATCTCAAGTTGATGTGTTGGAGATTGGTCCCCACCTTGGACTTGGACAAAGTTGTGTCTGTCAAGTGCTTACTGCTGGGAGCTGGTACCTTGGGATGTAATGTGGCAAGGACACTGATGGTGAGTTCTGGGGTCTCATGGTGCCTTTCAGGCTCTAGCCACTCCTTTTGTTCTATGGCACACCATTGCCTTCCTGCTCCCAGATTCCCCTTCCCAGTTCCTTTATTGTTTTTATTTTCTCAGCATCTTGTTTAATTACAAAGGATACTATGTTCTCATTATAAGATAGAAACAGAAAGTCTTTCATCAGCCCCATTTTCCATAGGGAATCACAGCCATAGGTGAGTATGTAATTTATGTTACCATCTAATACCACTATAGACAGAGACCCTTCACATGTTTGTTGCTGTAAAAACTGGATCCTAGCTTACTATTTATAGAAAGTTTTTATTTTTAACTTAGTAGAGAAATAAATGTGACTACCTTTCTATGTTTCCATACTAAGATATATGTAGTATTTTGTTATGTGATTATGTTCTCTATTTATTCAATCAATTTCAGGTTGTTTTTCTTTTTTTTTTTCCTACTAGACAGTGGTAAAATGAAAATTCTTTTACTCATATCTGTGCATATTTATGAAATTATTACTTTAGGAAAAATCCTAAAAATAAATTTTTATGTTAGAATGTACTGTGTGTGTATGTGTGTGTGTAATACATATGCATTTTTTCAAAGTAAATTACCTTCCAAAAATGTTACACTAGAAACATGTGAGATAGCTGTGTTCCATGCTTTTGCCAATATTGGATAGTGTTAATCTTGGCAATTAAGTTCATACTTTGTCATTTTAATTTGTATTTCTTTAATTAGGAAAGTTCTGCCTCTATTTCTTTTGCAGATTTTGTTTCTGCTATCCATGTTCTTTTGGTTATGTTTCTTTTATTGATCTGGAGGTTATTTTCTTTGAGACATAGTTTCACGTAATTCACGGTGTCCTAGATAACATAGAATGATTTTGAACTTCTGATCCTCCTGCCTCCATCCCTGTAGTGCTAGATTACAGGCATATTTTATGAGGTGCTGAGGATTGAACAGGAGCTTTATATATACTAGACAAGCATAATACCAACTGAGCTATATATACTGCCCTGTAGTTGTTTTCTTAAGGATGTTAACTTCTTTTTTTTCTGTTGTATATTTTTCTCAATTTATTCAAAGTGCTTTTATTCATCTGAAAAATCTTTTCATTTTATGTTATTAACTTCTTGTCTCTTAAGTCTTTTCAGTTTTACAGAAAAATTTTTGTTTTATGATTAGGTCTTTTGTCAAGATGGAATTTACTTTTATTGTGTGATAAGAAACAAAGCTTCAAAAAATGGGTAGTCAGTTATTTTAGTGGCATTTGTGCAATACACTAAGTTGACTTCTCCATCTTCATTAAATGTTAACATCTCTTATGTATTCAAGTCTGTGAATTCTTTATTTCACAAATTAATCCTTGACTGCTACTCATAGTTTTAGTGGAGACAACAATGAATTTATAGAGTAGAGAGGGTGACTGCTATGATATTCATGCTTAATCCCAGAATTGAGGTTTAGCTCCTCATTCCAAATCTCGTTGGATATACAATAGCCCTGCTTTTACCAGTTAACATTGTAAACATCATCCTGCGTCATTAAGCATGATGCCTTTGAGGCCTTATTAATGGCCTTAAGACACACCTCCTCATATGATCAAACATTCAGTTATGTCTCATGGTTAACTAAGGCATTTCTGTAATACTTGCCGTTAACCTTGTTTATGATGATGAATGTCTTTGTAATTTGCATCTTTGGCAGAATTTCAGATTATTTCCTAGGATGCATTACTTGAAGTAGATGAAAAGATATTGGAGTTCTAGAAACATGTTGCCAAATTAACTTCCAGAAAATGACACCAGTTTAACACTCTCAGGCAGCAAGAGAATTTTTTTACCACCACATCTACTCCGTCTCTGAGTGTTGTAATTTTCTTTACTTGTTGCAGATTAACCTATTAACCTGAGTTGCATTCCAGGAAGCCTGAAGTTAAGTGTATAAGAAATGCCTCTGCCACCTTTACAGTTTATCTGGCCTTCTTCCCGCTGCCCAGCATGAACCCAGGCTGCCTTACCTGCTGTCCACTTTGGAATGCAAAAATACATAAGAAATAAATATTTCCACATCAAGCAAAAGAGACTTTTGTTTGCCTCCTTATAGATTGCTCAGCTGTTGGAACGGGGTGGATAAACTGAAACCAGCCACCTTCAAAACAAGCAGCCAGATCAAAGAAGGGTTAGCGAAGGGTAAATGCTTGCCTGTCATTCTCAACCCTAGAAATGATTCTTGGGTGCTTATTGACTGTTCCCCTAAAACCAGAGATTCTTGGAGTCCTAAGTTAAGCATACTGAACTAAGATAAAACAAGCAAGATCTTAGCTTTGAAGCCAGTCACAGCAGTGCTTCTCTTAGGTCACCACACAGTTGTTCCTTGGTGTTGCAGAGTGTTCGTTCCAGGACTGCCATAGGCTCTAAAATCCAAGGATGGTCCTGTCCCTTATTGAAGATGTCCTAGTATTTACATGCTACTTATACATAACTTCCAATATACCTTAGTCATTTCTACAGTACTAAGAACGCCTAATGCTATATAAATATGCTGCAAATAGTTGTTATACTGCACAGGTCTAGTTCTTTCCCTACTGTTAACTAGATGCACATCTGTAAAACAAAATGATTATATTATATACTATTCACCTTGTCCAGCTTTAAAATTGTGTTGTTTTATGAACTTTCCAAAAAGGTAATTGAAGTCTATGATATCATGTAAACTAGTCTTGAGAACACGGAATCATCTTCTAAATATCCATTACTAATAAAGCATTTTCAGCTTGGAGAGATACTACAAAATGTTTTACATTATTGTACATGGGAAATGACCTGCAAATCATTTTGACTGAAGAGTTAATTAAGCACTTAAATGAGTTTCCAGTGGAGTTATTTATACTTAATTGTTCATTAAGGGAAACCAAAGACATTTGGGGCTCTCATATCCTGAAACTACAGCATGGGGTTCTTAGAGGATTCATTACCAAATCTTCTCTGGTGGTACTGTCAGAAATAATGAATTATGAGTTAAACCCACTCTGACATTCTTGGTCTCATTACTACAGGAAACCAGGCACTGGGCATGTAATTATTTTGTCTTTTAAAAGGAGTTGACATTATGATTATGAAATTTATTGAACTTATGTAGTTAAGTTTCTGAATTTTCCTATAGTTTGAGGTTTATACAGGAAAGTTTTGCAGTTTAGTTTATACAGTTAAGTTGCTTTAATTTTCAAGCTGCTAAAGCAAAACCCCTTCTAGATATTTTAAGAAATATATGCTGTGAAATGCTTATCAAAACACTGTGATCTTCTGGTCCCATATAGGGTTGGGGTGTCCGACATGTCACATTTGTGGACAATGCCAAGATTTCCTACTCCAATCCTGTGAGGCAGCCTCTGTATGAATTTGAAGATTGCCTAGGGGGTGGCAAGCCCAAGGCTCTAGCTGCAGCAGATCGGCTCCAGAAAATCTTCCCAGGAGTGGTATGCTGATACTGTTTGGGAACATCCACAGGTTTTCTCTCTCTCTCTCTCTCTCTGTGTGTGTGTGTGTGTGTGTGTGTGTGTGTGTGTGTGTGTGTGTGTGTGTTTCCTTTATCTGTAAATGTTTAAATCTTGGGGAATGAGGTTTTGTGATATTGGTGACAAAGAATCAGACACATGTCACTTCTACCAGACCCACATCATGGTTACCAAGCCTGTCTCCCCACCTCAGCGATGGAAAGTAATACTGCATACAACAAGAACTATGATAGAGCTCAGTAGCACAGTGTTTGCCTAGCATACATGAGCCCCTGGGTTCCATTCTCAGCACCACAAAACACAAAGCTGTCATATTCTGATGAAAATGAAATGAAAAATGTTTGAAGTATTTCTTGAAATACACATGCTCTTCTATTCCACCTGGTTGTGAAAGGATTTATGGCAGTTTAAATTATGGTGTTAGTCTTCAGCTGTCATCAGATAACCTGCTGGATACTTAGCATTTAAGCTTATGAAATTAAATTGAATGTGGGTCCATGTAGAAGAAAGATTAAGTAAAGTTGAATATTTTGTCCTATCTCCTCTTTTTTTGAGTTATACTACTTTAGAAATATCAGCCAGGACTGAATACTAGGCTATCCATGGTCCCCTGTCACAAGGACTGATCCAGACCACCCATGGAGGAGGTTATCCAGCGGATTGGGGAGGGGAGGGCAGCGGGGAATTGGGGATAACAACTCATTGTTTGCCCACTAAATATTGTAGCTCATTATGGACAATTAAAAAAAAAGAAATATCAGCCAGGAGACAATTGATTCAGCTCACTTCAATCAAAATCTTGAGGTTTTTTTTTAGATCATTCAGCAAGAGATTCTACCTTTTGAATGAGCAATCAGCTTGTCTGACAGGATTATCTTTTAAGCATCTACTTGTACTTACAATGCTAGAAGAGGTTCTCATCCCTTGGCATGATGGCTTTCCAGAACTTTCTCCCTTTAGTCACTCTGTATTGATCATCTGTTTCAGAAATCTTTTGGAGAAGCAATATTGTTTTGTTTCACAAGTATCTCTAAGGAACATCATTTATTGGATCTAATTCAACTGTATTGAATGAAGTATCCACTGTGTACCCAGATATGTGTTAGAGGCCAAAAGAAATCAGTCACTACCCTACTGTTGAATTAGGTCTGTGCTGGCATAGTAATGCAGAACACACCATCGATAAATCACAATGACTTGCAGCTGCAAATAGTATTTCATGATCCTGGCTGTGTAAAGATTGTGCTGGCTAAGGATGGACTCACATCACAGCTTCAGATCAACATGTGATTGTTTCAAGTTAGAGGCTCAAGGAGCCAAAGTCTGGGTCCACCTGTTGTTGGCTAGAAGATAGAAGTGCAGAGAGTTGGCAGTTATACTTATTTAAGTCTCAGGTCAACTTTGGCACAATGTAGCAGCTTCTTTTCCCATTTCCAAAGCAAGTCACAGGGCCAAACCCAGGATCGGTGGAATTGGTCAGTTTATTCTGTCTTCCAATTTGAAGTCCTACAAAGTCATATGAAAAAGGACATGGACCTGTCATTCTGCCAGAGAGGGGAAGGCATGCATAACTGGGGAGAATAATCCAGTCTGTTATTGGGGAGGATCACACACTCCCCTTGGGGCCCATTCAGAAGTGACTCTGAATCTGAGCTCTGCTACCCATTAGTTGCCTGAATTATTTCTTAACCAAATCCCACCAGTGTCTAAGACCTAATGTAGTTTTCTATGTTTATCTGGTCAGTTCTGTTTTTCATTTATCAAATATTTCTATAAGGCCCACAGTTCATTGGAAACTAGATGGACCTTGTGAATTAAAATTGGGGTGGGGATGGTGGAATCAGGGACACTTCTAGAGGGAACTAAACTTTGCAAATGAGTGGGAGCTAGCTAGACTAAGATAACAGAGATGTTGATGCCCAATGCCAATGCCTATGGCAAGAAGAAACTGCTTTTGTGGGCCTAGTAGAAAGTCATAGTGGCAGATCCTAAGGTCAAAGAAGGTGAATAAGACCAAGGCAGAAGCAAGGGCCAGACAATGCTGGAACTTAAAGGTCAAGTTCAACTTTTCTTGGGAAAATTAGCCCACCAGTTTGGGGCCTCTTCCTGAAGCTTGCATCATGGTTTAGTTTTCCCTGTTGGACTATTAAATCTGTGAAGCCAGTCTCTGATATTTCTACCTCTTGTGCCTTATAAATAGTAACAGACAGCAGAATCTATCAGAGTATTAGTATAATTTATCACATTTATGGAAGATAATTGTGAGACTACTTCTCTTTTTGTTTTTATTAATTTTGTAGGTTATCACATAAAGTAATGGGTTGAATTATGGCATTTTTATGCATGATTGTCATATTTTATTGTCATTTTGGGGAGAGGAGTTTGAGTCAGGGTCTCAATGTAACCCAGACTGGCCTGGAACTTACTATGTAGCCAGAGATGACCTTGGATTCTTTTCATTATTTTTATTTTTATTTTTTTGACCTTGGATTTTTTTTCACATGTCAGTTTATTTTATTAATAAGAGGGTGGCCAGTAAATATTTTCCAATAGGTTAATTTATTTATTTATTTTATTGTCCATAATGAGTTACATTATTTAGTGGGCAAACGATGAGTTGTTATCCCCAGTTCCCCAATGCCCCTCTTCCCCATCCCCAATCAGCTGGATATCCTCCTCCGTGTGCCGTCTGGATCAGTCCTTGGGGCTGGGAATCATGGATAGCCTAGGATTCAGCCCGGTTCTCCTGGCCCTAGTATGTTGTTACTCAGGGGCATCAATGATGCCTCTGGATATTCTCCCCCACCATGGCTCTCACAATCTTTCTGTCCCCTCTTCCGCTCTGTTCCCTGAGTCGTGGTGGGTAATAAGGCTGCTTTAATGTTGAGAACTTAGGGGTCTTTGTGTCGAAAATCGTTGGTTTCTGTCTCACTGGGTTATCCTGTGTTGATTGAATGGCTGTGGCTGTGGATCCCTTGTTCATACCATCATTCTCTGTGGGATTCCATGTGGATCCTCCACAATATAAGTGTGGTGGCTCATCTCTTTCCAGGATCTCAGTTATCGACCTATGGTCAGTTGGTATGGTTAGATGGGCCTCAACTCTCACTGCATTCTAAAAAATACAAACACAATCTCCGTTGGAGAGTGAGATCAGTCAGTATAGGTTGTGTTTCATTTTCTTTCCTTTTTTTTTAAATTTTTTTATTGTCCATAATGAGTCCAATAGGTTAATTTTTATAGTTTATTTATTTATTTATTTGTAAGCAGAGAGAGACGAAAGAGAGACAGTCAGACAAACAGAATGGGCACGCCAGGGTCTCCAGCCCCTGTAAACGAATTCTAGCCTTATGTGGGTACTGAGGAATCAAATTCTGGTCCTTAAGTTTTGCAGGCAAGTGCCTTAACTGCTGAGCTATTGCTCCAGTCCTCCAGTAGGTTAATTTTTATTAGTTCCTTCAGCTAATGATTTCATTCTTTTTTAAAATTGATATTTTTATTGTCCAAAATTAGATACATTGTATTAGTAAATATTACATTGGTGTCCCTGTTTCCCTCCTCCCTGTCCCCAATCCACTGGGTATCCTCCTTGGTGGGCGTACTGGATCATTTCATGGTTCCATATGGATCCTCCACGGTATGTCTGGGGTAGCTCATCTCTTGCCAGGATGTCCTATCGGCCTATGGCTCGTTGAGTAGTTGAGATTATAGGACACAGCTGAGCCTGGTTCTGATTTAATTTATGGATTAGCCAGGATTCAGGAATTTTTCTTTATGTGTTTAATTTAATGTGTTTTTTTTTCTTTCAACATATTTCATCACCATTCTTTTCACAATAGGTCACAGAGAAAAGGCTAGGTATAAGTGAACAAGGCATGGCTCTGCTCTTGGAGAGCCACTATTCTAGTTGGGAACATATTCACTGATTCATTAAGTAGCTGTGTGATTGTAACTGAAATAATAAATGCTAAGGAGTATCAGTGGAGGGCACTAAGGACATACAAAAGAGTAGGCTCTGGACAGGTTTGGAGTATCATCTAAACTTCCTTAAGGAAATTCCATTTGCAGTGGACATTGGAAGGAATTAATTAGGAAAAGAGGGTGAGGGATTCAGCCAGAGAGCAGAGAGTAATAGAGTATTCTCAGCAAGAAAACTAGCCTTTTGAAATGAAGAGATACATGAAATGCAAGCTTCCTAGCTATCTGGTTATTTGGAGAAGGGAAAAAGGATTGGTTCTTTTTGATGCAAGGTTATATTAATTTGAGCCATTCCTCACTCGTTCAGTTATTACAAAGAAGATGGGTGGCAGATATTTTGTAACTTTTAATTTTGAAGTAATATATCCACAAGAAGGATATGTACCAGGAAGTTGTGGGCACTCATCCCCTAGCCTTTCCTGGCTGACAGATCTTGTATACAGGATGGCTACTTGGATGGCTGACCTGGTTAGCCTATAATACCACTTTAGAACTAGAAAGTCTGACTTTTGGAATTTGCTTTAAAATATACTTGGCTCTAACTAACCACCAGGAGACCCTGGTGTTCTCTCTCTCTTTCTCTCTCTCTCTCTCTCTCTCCCTCTCTCTCTCTCTCTCTCATTCTCTCTCTCTTCTCTCTACCGTTCTCTGCTTGCAAATAAATATTTTTTTAAGTAAGGATTGGTATTGCATATTTATGTGTCAGTCTTGATGTTACTTATGTAGTTGCTTCTTGGGTCAAGCTACCACCAATAAGCCTACTTTGTCCATTGTAATATGCCACTAATGTATTATTGCCACCAGCACGATAGCTATTACTTTTATTATCCTTTATTACAGTCATTGGCCTAGTAGATACATAATACTTACTGAATTTATAAGTGAGGTCCTGCTAATTGTCTTCATGGTGGTCTCAATGTTGAAGTGTACTTGTTTGGGAATATTTCCTATTTGATATTCTTCTGCCTATCATACTTTCCTGCTGTGCTGAAAACATTTTTGTTTATCTGTTCATTTGTGGTTTTTTTTCCATTTTGGGGGGAATTGTTGTTTCTTTCTTGTACCCCAAAGATTAGGCTTAAAGTTCAAGATATGGAGAAAATATCTACAGTCCTTAAAATAGGTTTCCTTTTGTGAAAAGACCTACTTGCAGCTGTTCTATGGTGGCAAAGGTCTCAGTGCTAGTAATTGGGATAGTGAGGCAGGAGTAATGTGAGCCTAAGTGGTGGGTTGCTGTGAGTTTGAGGCCAACCAGGGCTGCTTAATGAGACCCAAATATCCATAAAAATAAACAGATCTGAGGAGATAGATCATGGATAAATAAAGTCTCTTGACTTGTAAGCATAAGAACCTGAGTTTGATATCTATTAGCCACATAAAATGCTAGGTGTGGTGGTGGGTACCTATAATCAAAAAATGGGCAGATCCCTACAACTGGCTGGCCAGCCAGGCTAGTTAATTGTTGAGATTCCAGCCAACCAGAGACCCTTTCTCAAAGGAACTGGATGGAATTACTAAGGAACAACAACCAAGGTTGTCTTCTAGCCTGCACATACACATGTACACATGTGCATAAGCACCCACACATAATATGCATCCACAAACATACTAACATGCAACCACACATGTACCACACACACACCTACAAAAAACAAAGACATAAGCAAACAAAAGGCCTTCTTACCATGCCCCTGAACTATTTTTTCTAGTATGTGTTTTGGCAAATCAGTGGAAAAGCTGATGTTTTTATACACTTCCCTGTGAGCAGTGGAATGGTTTGTGAATCTAAAATGGTTTCTGTTGAAAGTTTATGTTCCTGGCTTTGTTAGCATTTACCTGTGGCTCACTGCTAGTGTCTGCCAAGAGGGCTAAGGATGAAGCTCCATAATAGAGCTTGTACCTAGCATGTGCAAAGTTTGGGCTCCATCCTCAGCACCACACACATATATAGCAGACGTATGAATACATGCATATATGATTCAAGGAAGCAGTCAAAAGTGCTAAAGTGGGCTGGCGAGATGGCTCAGCTGTTAAGGCTCTTGCCTCTAGTGCCTAAGGCTCCTGGTTCAATTCCCCAGTACCCACATAAGCCAGACCCACAAGGTGGTGGCCCTGGTGCTCTCTATTTCTCTTTCTCTCTATATCTCTCTGCTTGAAAATGAATAAAGAAAATATTTTTTAAAAAGTACTAAAGTATCAACATTGTACACAGAGAAAGTCCTGGCTATAAGTGACCACGTACATGCTGCAGCGGTGGGAAGAAGTATGGGCTCTAAGACCTCACTTATACCTTGGAATCAGAAGTAATTATGGCCATTGTTTCCCTAGAATGCCAGAGGATTCAATATGAGTATCCCCATGCCAGGACACCCAGTGAACTTCTCCACTGTCACCATGGAGCAGGCCCGTCGGGATGTGGAGCAGCTAGAGCAGCTCATCCAAAGCCATGATGTCATCTTCCTATTGATGGACACCAGGGAGAGCCGGTGGCTTCCTGCCGTCATTGCTGCAAGCAAGAGGAAGGTAGAGTGTGTGGAGCCTGGGGTGCTTATCTCTGACTATAATTTAGTATACAACCCTAAAGGGAGAAGTTTCCCTTCTCTCCCCTCCCCTTCCCCTTCCCTTCCCTGGAAAGAGGAGTGGCTTCTGCAACCTCATAGAATATTGTCAAAGGACTAATATTATAGGCTGCCCTTACCTCACACCATCACCCAATATAATAGTGTTTATTTATGTTTACTCTTCCTAACAGTCCTTGGAGCTACTACTGTTTATCAGCGACAACTAAAGGACCTGCTATATTGGATGCTTAACCAAATAATTCTCTATACATGTAGCCCTTCACAGGAAAATGCCATATCATCATAAATGATACATCATTATGTATATTTTTATGTTAAATATGTTTATATACAAATTATATGTAGAAATTTTTATCTATCTACCTCCATCTATCTATCTGAGAAAAGGTAAGAAGGAAAAAAAGACAAGGAAAAAATGGGAATGAAATAGAGAAAATACAGAAGGAAATGCTCCAAGAAGTTTCTAGAAATCATTGTTTTCTTTTCTCTTATGTTTTCTATTTATCTTTAAAACTTCTGTGTGGGCTGGGTGTGGTGGCGCACGCCTTTAATCCCAGCACTCTGGAGGCAGAGGTAGGAGGATTGCCGTGAGTTCAAGGCCACCCTGAGACTACATAGTGAAGTCCAGGTCAGCCTGGACTAGAGGGAGACCCTACCTCGAAAAACCAAAAAAAAAAAAAAAACCTTCTGTGTGATCAGAATTTGAGAGAAGAACTTAAGTTACAACTAAGAGAAGTTCTTATAGTACAAAAATTTCTGTGTGGTAGAGCTTGGGGAGATGGCTCAGTGGGTAAAGCACTTGTTGTGTAAGCATGAGTGCCTGTGTGGGCCTGAGTTCAATCCCTAGCACCCACATAAAAATCCCAACTTGGCCAGCACACCTATAACCCTAGTTCTGCAGGGAGTAGAGACAGAAGAATCACTAGAGTGTTCTGTCAGCTGGTGTGACAGAAAAATATTGCAGCTCCAAGTTCATAGAGAGACTCCATCTCAATGAAATAATGTGAAAGAGGAGAATCCTCTGACCTCCTCACAGAGCATTCATATCTGTACACACATATGTGCATACATTCTATACACACCACACCTCATACTATACACACCAATATCTCTGATGGTTGAGTCATTTGGTATGTGAATCATATCTGAGTAAAGCTGTTACAGTAAACTAAGTGGGCATGATGGAGCATAACATAACAATGGGCAGAGTGGGAGTTTTAGATGTGATTCTTCACATGTCCTGTTTATCAGCTAAATGACCTCAGGACAGTGGGCAGAACTATCCTCTGACTTTGGCATCCTGGTCTATAAGCAGGCAATGTTTATAAATGGAAATTAAATGAGGTAATTTATGTGAACAATTTGTCAAGTTGTCTTCATTTAAAAGCCTTCAGTACTGGGGAGTTTTAATCATAATTAGCTATTAAAAGTTCATTGCATTCAGATACAAATGGTAATTTTTTTTTCAATGTTGGGAACCAAACCCAAGGCCTCATGTTTGGAAGACATGCACTCTGCCAACTGAGCTACATGCCCAGCCCTCAGAAGTAAAATTTTTAAGTTAGTCAAATATAAAATTAGCCTCGGTTCAAAGTATATTTGTCTCACCTCTCTTACTTCTTGAAATCCGCAGCTGGTCATCAATGCCGCCTTGGGCTTTGACACCTTTGTTGTCATGAGACATGGTCTGAAGAAACCCAAGCAGCAGGGAGCTGGGGACTTGTGTCCAAGCCACCCGGTGGCATCTGCTGAACTCCTGGGCTCCTCACTTTTTGCCAACATCCCTGGCTACAAACTTGGCTGTTACTTCTGCAATGATGTGGTGGCCCCAGGAGATGTAAGTAGATTTGTTGTCCTTAGTAGCTCTTATGCCCATCTTGTGCACTGGGGCAGAGAGACCTTGATCTTTCATGGCTATTTAAATACTGTCTTTTAACAAAGAAATCTCTAGTTTGGCATATACCACTATGAGCACCCTTACAAAGCTGTGTCTCATTCAACAACATAAATGCAGCTATAGACCATTTTGGTGGAAGCTACAGAAGAGCCTCATTTCTAATAATCCTCTGCCTTTCTGTATGCTCATCTTAGAACCCTAGACCTGAGGAGTCTAAAGACTTGGATTTTATTATAGGCTGGTGTTTCCTCACTGGTAATTTTGAATAGTCTCCTGGCCCCCTGTGCCTCTGTAGATTGAAAGTAGGTTATGGCCTTTGAATTCAGCTTTAAATTTCAGAGGAGCAATGAATTTTTAAAATATAAAAGTATGTCCCATACAATATTCAGTATCTACTTACACCAAAAAATTATATGTTGTTTTTCTAAAATTCAGCTCTTAACTCTACCACCTGTATTTTTTCTTGCAACTTAGAAGAGGGAAGACTGCTGGCCCTGACCCCTCCCAGGGTAGAGTGGATCAAGTGTGGAGTGCTGGGACTAGCCAGGAGCACACAGCACAGGCATAAGGTTCTCCATCTGTAGTCCCAGGCTGGCTTTGAGCTCATGCATTCCTCAGCTTCTGAAGTGCTGGGACTAAAGGTGTTTGCTAGCATGCCTATCTTTCTCCATCTTTTCTTTTTTTTTAATATTTATTCATTTTCAAGCAGAGAGAGAGCGAGAGCGAGAGCACACCAGGGACACCACCTTGTGGGTCTGGCTTATGTGGGTCCTGGGGAATTGAACCCGGGGCCTTAGGCACTGGAGGCAACTGCCTTAACTGCTGAGCCATCTCTCCAGCCCCTTTCTCCATCTTTTAAAACCTGGTCTTTAGTAGCTTTTATGTCCTTCCAATGTAAAGAAGAGATAGCCATTAGCTTCTGTGAGGAATGGTAGCTTGGTGATGTCTATCACTATGCTGGAGCATGCAGCTCTCCCTGTTTCTTAGTGGTTTTCAACACGTTGGATTGAGGTTCCATGGCTAACACAGTCATGTCTGTTCATGAGGTGAATTTTTCATAGAGTCAAAATGACCCCTCACAACTCTGGAATTTGTCCCCAGTTGGAAGGTTAGATTTTTTTTTTTTGGTTGATCCAACAAATGCTGTGTATGTACCCAGGCAGTAGCAAAAAGTTTGTAATGAAGCCCTAGGACCAATCAGGGTGATGAGGGGCCATGCTGGGAGAGGCACCTGGGAACTGAGGACTGCAGGGTAGAAATTATGACTCCCATTTTGGGGTCTGGGTCACTCTGAGCCATTGAGAATGGCAGGACAGGATCACATACACTATTCACATGATTATTTTTTCTACCTCTTATCTACCAAGCACAAGAGAGGTGAATGGCATCAGTTAAAGGTGCACATGACGCAAGCCATGGTGAGGCTGCATAGCCCCAGTGCTGGTGAATAGAGCCTATCTTTGATTATTTATGCTGCACATTCTTTTCAGCAGCTTGCCTCGTTTAATTACATAAACCTGTATTTTGTTTATCATGATCCTCCATAGTAATGATAGGATTTGAAATGGGATGCTCCTGTCAACAGGGAACATCTAGTTGTGTTTTAAAGTTTTATGGTGTGAGTTTCAGGTTCAGCTAGTACTACAGGGATTAGAACATTCTGCATGTCTCACTGTGTTTCTCTCAGTCAACCAGAGACCGGACATTGGACCAGCAGTGCACTGTGAGCCGCCCAGGTCTGGCCATGATTGCAGGAGCTTTGGCAGTGGAACTTATGGTTTCTGTCCTACAGCATCCAGAAGGGTGAGTCTGGTCCTTTAGATACGGTGTTGAAACAAAGCCTGTGTCGGCAGTCATTCATCCCTGTCTCCCTGGACCTTTTCTCAATCTGACTCTTCTGAGAATTTTTACTGTGTCTTCAAAATATAATCCTGTGATCTTTAGGCTGCATCTATGAACTCTTTTTGAATTCTCCTAGAGGTGATTTTTTTTTCGGGGGAGGTGATGTGTTTTGGTTTCTTGAGGTAGTGTCTCACTCTAGCTCAGGCTGACCTAGAATTCAGTATGTAGTCTCAGGATGGCCTTGAACTCACAGCAATCCTCCTGCATCCTGCCTCCTGCCTTCGAGTGCTGGCATTAAAGACACATGCCACCAAGCCCAGCCTTTTGTTTTTTTGTTTTTTGTGGGGTTTTTTTTGACAACTAATAATAAGGAAGAATAAAAATTTTGGTAGGGCCATAAGACTTTCACACTTTCATTCTGTTAGTAAGCTTTGATCTTCTTAACCCTAGACATTTGTAAATATATATACATGAATGACTTGCATTTAAAATTGCATTCAGTTGCTTGTATTGGAAGTCCATGTGATTTGGCCAAGTAAGGCTTTATCTTCCTGATGCAGCAAGAAGTTCTGAGGCAAGCAGTCCAGGCCATTATGCCATCTGGTACTTGAGTTCCTTCTTGACCTCTCTTAGATTTCTTCTTGTGCATGCCACCCTTGTGCGTGATCATAAGATTTCTGCTATGCTGTCAACAGTGTATCTGAGTGACATTGTAGATAAAAGTTGTGGTCATCTGAGTCTACCCACCCTCTTCTTTTTCAGAGGCAACTAAGCATTAAAAAAAAAGGCAAACACTGGGGGCATGTAATGAAGGGTTTGCTTGAGTTCGGTATCCATGGAGTGTTTCTAGATCCCTCAGCCTAAGGTGGCATAGGACCTTTCAACTACTTACTATATGAGAGGTCAAAAGTTCAGACCAAGTGCTTTCCGGGGAAGATGGCTGACTAGCAGACATGCCATACACCTCAGGAAATAAGGGCCAGGGTTTTCAGCAGGGATCCAGATCGTGGACCAGTGCTCGCAGGAGGCAGTGTCGTCCAGGCAGGCTGTGCCTGAGCGGCTTCTGCCGGCTGGCCGCCTGTTCATGAGGCTGTCCTTGTGTTTCGGCCCCCACCCTCCTGCCCTCTGTCTATCCCACCTCTCCCAGGCACTTGTGTGTCTTTCTTTTTCAACTTTTGTCGGTTTTTTATTTTATTTTATTTTTTATATTAATATTCTTTCTCCATCAGCCATCGGTACGTAGCCCCTCCCCCCGCCACCCACCCCCTCCGCCCTCGCCTTTTTTTTCTTTTTTTTTTTCTTCTTTCTCTTTCACTGGGACTGGGGGCTCCTTTGTAGTCCCTCCTCCCGCCTTCCGGCCTCCAGAGCGTCTGCGGGGCCCCTCCACCCCTCACTACTCAGTCTTCTTGTTTATTTTGGTTTTTAATCCTTTTTTTTCTTTCTTTTCTTTCTCTTTCACCCATTCGACCGGGGGTTCTTACATAGCCACTTCCCCCGACCTCCAGCCTCCAATACATCTGCCCCGATCCTTTTCTGCGCCTAAGGAACCCATCAGCGCCTCTGTCTGTGCCCAGAGATCCCAGCAACACTAGTTTCAGGGATCTCAGCAGCCTCACCCCCCCCACCACTCCTCCGCTGACTCCATCCCCTGGGACCGCAGACCTCTATGGGCCTGTTCCCCTGGCCTGCCTAATCTGGTG